>VBVQ01001553.1:0-33140 GCA_011636635.1 Tetramorium simillimum
ATATATATATATATATATATATTTACATATACATGCATGTACATACATAGCTAAACAAATAAAATGTTTGTATTATACAGTTTGTTAACAAAATATTGCAGACTGTAATTGATTGTCTCTGCATTAGGCTCATGTTGTACTTGTCGATGTAATCTGACAGCTAGCAGAAATAGAACCGAATAGAACCTGTAATCATCTCGTAATTGTTTAAATCATTTAAATGGTATGATAAATTTTAAAATTACTGTCAGATTTTGGTTTCTATACTTGATCCGTGATCGTTGTAACAATTTTTATTGCACTTTTGCTGGGATTTTGTCGACTTTGCAAAATGTGTTTTCAACAAATCTGCATGTATGTATGTAGCAATATAATTACCAAAAAATTCCTGAAACACTTAAATTTCTATGTCAGAAAACTATTTTATACATCTTTTTTTCTATTGCTTCTCTTTAAAATTAATAATTGTAAAAGTCATGATAAAATTTCTGTTATATTTTGTTTTTGCCAAAGTCCACAAGCTGATTATTGGAATTTTTATTTTTTTTAAGCGGAAAAATGTCTACTATGTTGTCAAACGAGGCTCAACTGCGTTACATGATAGAATGGTTTCAAGAATGGTCCGAAATGCAGCGGAATGATTTTCTGGGCGTGTTGCTGGAAAATTGTGGCCCTTCCGGACTTGTGAATGGACTGGTGGCTGGAATGGAGAAATTGGGTTGCGAAGGTTCTGACAGACCTCCAAGCTTGTTTCAGTGTCGTGTCAAACTCTTCAGAGAGTGGAGTAGCAATTGGTCGCAATGCGAGAAAGATTCTTTGTTGGCAGCTATTAAAAATACAGATAGTAAGTTTGCTGAAAAGTATGAAGAAAGATTATCATCATTGGTGGAAGATAAACAGTAATAAGCAAGCATCTTATGCTTTACAACTTACAAATTCCAGATAAAGATACAGCATTTTTAACTGTTTTTTTTTTTATTAATATAAATTCGAGAGAAGTTTGCCCTTTTATATTTATATATTTATTTCTTTTTAAAAAACACACGTACATATATATAATTTAATATGAAGATGTCATAAGTAAAATCATTGTTAATCATTTATCAAATTGTTTGCATAACATAATTACATTCATGTTATCAAAATTTATGCCCTTTTCAAGATAAAAAGAATTCTCCAACTTCCATTGATATCATAAAATATTTTAAAAATCCCTCTCGAGATGGATTCATGTTGTAGCTGATATATTTTAATAAAAATTGCTCAAACCAAAATAAGTAATATAATTGTACAAACATTTGCAAAATCGTACATCTTTTTCTTATCTTTTCCGAGATGTTAGAAATTACTTTTCTATATACATTCCTCTATCTTTGCATTTCATATTCTTCATACTTGAACATTGTCATTATAATCAAGTTTCGTTTATATTAATAGTTATTAGATTTTGTATGCATATATAAATATATATTTATATATAAACGGCTGTAAAAATAAGATAATATAAATTAAGGATTATTTTAGATTTAAGAAAGGTATGTGTAATTAATTTTTTAAGAAAAATTAGAGAATATTTTATACTTTCAAAAGTTATACATACAATGAATGTTACTATATGTATTAATAATAATTATATAGTTCCAAGAATTTTGTAATAACTTTTAACAAAATGAAAATAGTGATTCTTTAATAATAAGAAATTCGATTTGTGACATTCAAAATCTTAAGTCAGTTGTATTTTTCACGAGTTTAAACTTTTAAATGATAAAATTTTTAAATGATAACACATTTTTCTTAAATTAATCCTATATTATAAAAAAGTTTAAACTTGTACTCTTTACAATCTATGTGTATAGAAAAAAATATATATATAAACACACATACACAGAAATTTTTGCGGTGGATACAAAAGACTTTATTGTATTACAATATTTTATTCCTTAAATATATTATTTATACTATGTCAGTAATAACTTTTTCATCTTCCTTTTTTTTCCGGATACATATCGGTTTTTATACTTTCGGTTCTTGTTGTAACCACTTTAAGCATATCGCTTTAATTGCACTTTGACCGAGTCTATCTGATTCTCTTAAGATCCTCCTTATATCTTGAGCCCTAGAATGCTTAACCGCAAGCAAATACGCAGCCTTCAGTTGTTTACTTTCAATATACGCATTTATCTGCAAAAGAATATTATTGCGAAATATATAATCAGTATTATCAGAAATATCTCTCTCTTTCTCTCTCTCATTACATACATGTATTAATACAAATTATATAATTGAAAGAAATTGAAATTGAGGGAATCTTACTCTAAGTTCTGTGTCGGTTATTAGTCTAATTAAAGTATCTAGATGATTTTTGAGTATCGGATTCTGTTCGCTGTACGAATGAGTCAACAATAATTTCACACAATGTGCCAAGACATGATTAGAAATTATGTGAGCATTAGGTGCTCCGGAACTGCGGCAACACTTAATCAATTGCTCGATTGCAGCTATGTTATTTTTTAAAGCCAGCACATGGCCAGCTAAAGAATACACCTTTTGTTGTGGAAGATTATAATCTACAAAAATTAAAACATTAAAAAAATTCATTAGTAAGTTTATCTATAACAGCATGTTATTATAAATTTATTGTATTTTATGGGTGTACGTGATTCAATCATTTACTTTATCTAAAAATAATCGCATATATATTTGTATTAATGATAAATTATACTTATGTATTGCTACCTTGTATTATTCTGAAAGCTATGCCGAATCCTTCCCCAATATCACGGCCGCACAATATAGCCAGGACGGCCAAATGTATTTTCTGCTGTTGATTGCCGAATAATGTAGGTAACTGAAGTGTCTGAGAATTATCACTGTCAATATCTGGGAAGAGATTTAAAAATTCAGTTGAGATTCTTTCTTCTTTTTCACAATTTGCTAGAAATTTGACAATTTCCGTCTGTCTGCATATAGTATTTATATGTCTATCTATCTCCGAGGGTTCCATCTCCATCGCTAAAGTACTTTGGCTAGCACTATGACCCGAGCTTATGTTCTTCCTTCTCTTAATCAAGCTCTCCATTTGCAATTCCGACTCCAAGTGCTGTTGAGCGTCTTGTAATAAATGCGCCCTATTGTGCAAGTCTGAATAGGTGTTCGCTTCGTTAGTATAAAAACGAATGCATGTCATTGACGCTCTCACGCAGTCTCTCATAAAAAGCTGTATCTGGTATAAAATATGCCAATATTGTTTTCTTTCCATGTAATGACAGACGGATATCAAGTACTTCCTCCAAATGACCAAAGTGGGTTCTTTCGTCCTCATCGCGCTGTGAAGTTTCTCGACGTGGCCATTTCTCAAACAGTACAAGTAAACCGCGTTAAGAAACAAATCACATTCTACGTCGTTATCTAAAATGTACTCTAGGCACTTGTCAAACTCTTTATACTTTAAAAAGAATTGTAAGATAGAGGTGTAGCTTCCATACGTCAACAGATAGTACAAACTTTCTTGATAGTAAACTGTCTGATTAGCGGGTATTAAATATTTAACGTTAAATTGATTTTGACTAACAGCTTTTAAGCTATTGAGCGTCTGTAAGATTTCTTGCGCCATATCGGACTTGGGTTGCGGACTTGGATGCTGCGTTCGGGATCGATGTATGCTTAAGTTATCTAATATTTGCAGGATCTCCGTTAACAATGGCGGATCTTTCAGCGGCCGACACTTGGAATATTCGCTCCTCTTTGAGTGACACGCCGCTTTTTCCGTCACCGATATTTTATCTCTCTTCGGCGTCGTTTCCGTCAACTCTGTCCTGGGATTTTTGATTGAGTCTTTGGAATAAGATAGCACGACCCAATCGTCGAGATCCTCGTGTACAATTTTGTCGAGGCAATGATGGAACTTTTCTTTCGCCTGTTCCAAGTGTCCCACTTTTAAACAAGCTTTTCCCCAAGCAGCCCATACGCCCTGTGTGTCCAATCCTGCCTTTGTACTGACGTCCAACGCCAACGTCCAACGCTCTTTCTCGGTGAGGAGATCGCGTAATTTTCTCAATGTGTGCTCATCGAGGTCATCAGTCGGTATAAGAGCCACACAATCGGATTGGACCAGAGTCGCGATTAAATCCACTTGCGAAAGGAACCGATCGCAGTGTGCAAGGCCGGTATTGAAACCAAATTTCGCACATTTCATCTTAGCCGCGACTAACAAAGAACGTATCATCTTGATTATCACTGCGTGATCGACCTCGGGATTTATCCTGCCGCCGCTAACAGGTTGGAGCAATCGCTTCATTTCATCGCAACGATCCAAGAGGAAACTGTGCAGTAAAAGAATTATTTTTGACTTATGATTTCTTGACTATTTGTTAGAAATTAAACACACACATGCACACATATACATATATTTAACATTCTTAAATGTATTCTCTTGCCTGAGAGAAATTATTATTACCTGGTATATATTTTAGGATCAAAGTGCAAATTAAGAATAGCAAGACACAACGAAATATTTGGCGCATATTCGAACGAGAATTCTTCCCTTATAGTGCGATTGTGTTTTTCGTCTCTTGTCAATTGCCAATAATCAAATAGCTCACTGCTGGATGTTGATGGAACACTTTGCACTGCACGCATTTGCAATATTGTTTGATGTTTGCAATCGTCGCATACGCGTACTAGCATGGAATTAGGGTAACCAGCAACTTGCATGCGATGCTGAGAACACGTGGCACAAACAACACGACCGCATCGTCGACAGTGGTGTCGTCTGTTAAACATCGAAAATATCACAGCCTTGCAGCAATCGCATTCTCTTGCCTATTAAACAAAACGATTTTGTTACATAAATCTTATATAAATTTGAAGTATATTTGGAAAATACAAGTATAAAATAATCAATCACTTTTTTCTTTTAGATAATTTTAAAAATAAAGTTTTAAAGATATTGACACACGCATATACAAATATATATATATAATTATTTTATTTAAAAATAATTTGTAGTAATTAAATTTAATAATTTTAGAATTTAAAATGTAAAAAAAATATATATATATGTCAATTGTAACATATAGTTTTTTTCGAGTTACCCTATCATTTGGGACCCATTCCTCCTTAGTTGGTACGTTAACAGGCATGATAAATTCGTTATTTTCCGTCTCAAGATTAGATGAAATATTTCTGGCCTTATTTTCGGTACCGTCACGATGGAGCGATACGCGAAAGTCCAACGATTTTTTAGCGTAAAATCTTATAGTTTTGTCAAAATTGCTGATGCCTATATCGGGATGTTGCAAAGCCTCGTGTAGCGTATTCACAATCTTTTGAATATTTTCAAATTTACTATTCATTAATAATTGCTCCAGCATCAATAATGGCTCTTTTATTAAATGAATATATAATGCTCTGTCTTTATTTTCCAACATGTTCAAAATTTCTAATCCCACCAGAGTTTTCCGATACTTTGATTGCTCTATTATTCTGCAGTGATCCAATAAATAGTTAGTGATAAACTGCAATGAGCTAATGGATTCTAATTTCTTGAGAACTCCTTTACATATCTTCACTGATTGGTTAAATGGTAACGCTTGAAGAAACTAAAATATTTATTACTGAATTATCGACAAGTACATCTAAGGATACGATTTTACGATTTTTGTAATAAATACTCTTGTATACCTTTAAAGCTTGCTTCAAACCTTGCTGCTCATTTTTTAAAAGGCCTATTAGAAAATCTTGAATCACAGGAGTTTGCATCTCCAGAGAAAATGCTTGACACTCCAGCCACTCCAAACATAATTCAAACTGATCCGCATCAATCAGGGATTTGATGATCTCAAATGGATCGATCTTTTCTGTACAATATACGATATCGTACCATGTGCTATTTGATCTACTCATGCAATACGGAATCATTTTATGGAAGATCATTATTCTGCGCAAGATGCCACTCATCCGATGCTTGCAGTGCGCTGGCAATTTGTGACTATGCTCGTGCTGCAACGCGTGGCTCAACGCGTGCTCGCACAAAATCATAGGCCACTTGTCAATGTTGTGTAATATCATTTGTGCCAGTATATGTACATCTTTGATTTGGTATAGATATTGCAGCATTCTCGTGATAGACAGGATACCCAAGTTGGAAAGCATGTGACTTAGAATCAGATCCTTAAACCGCTGCAATTCTATATTATATTTCATGATACTGTCAGTTAGAGCGTTTAATATCTCTAAAGAATTCTGCCAATTGTAATCTTTCCTAAGCCCGAAGTAATGCCATAAGTCGTGTACAGGCACGCTATCGTGAATAGCGGCGAGAGTTTGATTATTGTCAAATAAGAGTTTCAATTTGTCAATCCACGAAGAATTCAAGAGATTTTCGAGACATGCGATACGTTCTATATTATCATAATTGTTTTCCAAAATAGTCGGATTTTCGTTATGCATCCTCTGAATAAGATAAGAGAGGAGCCAACAATGTCTTTCCAGATATTGCAATAAGCTAGGTCTTAGTTTCTGAGTCTGCCAAAGTGACGTCTGTATGACATTTGTGGTTGTAATGCTAGATATATTATCTTTGGAATATTTCAACATCACTTCGTACGTATAATCAGACGTCGTGTATTCCACATCTATATCTCCGTTTAATATTTCGAGATCATCTACTGAATGCAAATTCTTACTAACGTTTGTTGTTGCATCGACATCACGATTTCGTGAAAACGTGCTTCGATATCGCCTCACAAGATCGGGCAAACTGACTTTTCGCCTTGACACTCTATCTTCAGACATGTCATCAGGCGACATCGATGAATAATATGCAATATACGCGCGAGCCGCATCATTCAATGCATCGTTCAATGTCTGCGCCTCGTACACCTACAATATTGAGTACATTGATCATATCCATCTGTTCAACTTGTCACTGATAAACAATTTAATCGAGCGTTAGCTTACGCGAATCTCAGGTGTGCCGTAAAATTCATTAGCCATGGCAAAGATAATCTTTGGATTCTGCACGAGGTCCAAGTCCTGCCATGCCAATTCGTTAAGCTCCTCCACACGTGTGAAAAATTTAAGGTCGTCGGCGAGGCTACCCAGTAACTTGGATCGGAGAGCGGCGAGCGTCACCAAGCCCAGATCGCCGATCATGTAACCGATCGATGTTAAGGAGATTGCATGCTTCAAACTTTGGAAAGGCGGATCCTTAGACCACACGTCCAAATTCGCATGAAGAAACATGACATTCCAAACGTTCAAGAAAAATGTCAACGTTTCATTTCCTACGGATAATTCACCGAGATCGAGATTGGCGAAGCTCGATGTCTTATTTAGAATCATTCGTATGTCCATATGATCAGAGATGTTTCTCAAGTACGAATAATCCAAATATGATCGTCCCGAACTTACGTTGTGCAAAACCTGTATAAGTTCTGTCAATATTTCCGAGACACATTGATTCGGTCCTTTAACTGTGACACTTTTGATATTCTATAAAAATGATATTCCATATTATACATTACACTAGACACTACGTATTGTTAATTGACAGTAAAAATTACGTATTTAATAAAGTCGTACCGATTCCTCTTGGTACTGATTCAATATAATACATTCAGAATCCTTGATACGGCTGCAATTTCTTTCATTATAACAAGAAATATTCGGACATGCATTTACAAGAATGCTGTATATCAAATTCACTTGTAAATTAAAAGCGACTTTTTCGAGCTTATCTGGCTCCGTGTTCAAATCAAATATCTGATATCCAAAATAATGATATAATGGGGTCTTTAATAAATCAGACACCGTCTGTACATTAGTGTCGTCTGAAAATGAAATAATAAACAATTAGTATAAATCTAATTAGTTTAACGGATGAATTAAGGTAAATAAACGAATGGGTTTATTAATACCTGGAATAATAGTGGCTACAAGTCGCAGATAAGAGTAGATGTTGTAAAGACATTTTTCGCCATTAAAGATATCAGATATTTTTTCCATCGTTTTTAATCCCAAGATATAATTATTGTCGTGACATCGCGTCTCTGCATTCTCCGCTCTCTCAAGATCATACAACGTGCGATAATTATTCTCAAAATCGCACCAGACAGCATCGTTCTCTTTCCATTCCTTTACGTATAATGGAATTCTAGCATCACACAGTATAGTTGTCACAGGCGTATTATTTTTATTTTCATAAAACAATTGATATATTCTCGAAAAGAAGCTTGCGTGAACAGGGCTGTCAAATGTTTCACAGAGCTTCAAATACTTTGTGGCTACATCACATAGATTACTCGAGATCTGATATGTTTTGCTTATAGTCAAACATAGATCCAGCACACTAAGAGTTAACATTTTGTTGCTACGTAGGATATTTGTATCCAACATTTGTAAATGTACTTGTTGAGACGCTAGAAACGTTTCAAGTTGATTGATATATCTAGATGACTGTATACCTTCTTGTGCAGCGAATTTTATATTCTGAAAACATATAAGATTTACATCTAATACCAATATTTCACAGTAAGATTTATCATACAATATGGCATATATATATATATATATATATATATATATATATGTATATATATACACACATATAAATTTTTACCTCTAGTGTGGATATTGTTGAGCTTTCTTTAGAAAAATCTATTGTATCTGAAGTATAAATGTGTTTATATGTATTCTGCTTAAGTTTGTGAAGTGCTTCTGAAAATCGAATCTCGCCGTCTAATTGTGTGTTTTCCATGTGGAACATCTAAGAAATAAAATTTATAATTAAACGATATTAGAAGAAACTTGAAATGTTATATCAAAAAGCAGTTGTCTTTTTAGTAATTCAGATTCGTGTTTTACAAACAATTTCCCATGCAGTTAAGTAAACTTAAAGCAACTGTCTATATTCTATAATTCAAATTATAATATCTTGATTAAAATTGCAATAGTGATTCATTATAGATCGATATGCGGGATATGAAGGTCTTTGAGATTGCGCTAGATGATGCGAATTATGACGAGGAAAGCGAAAATGAAATGATTCAACCGCAAGATCTCACGGATGTGAAATCTCTCGCAGAAGACGAAGGCAAATACGAACCATTACATTCTCATGTAAAATATTACAATGAACGTAACACTGAAAATGAAAAACAATATCCAAATATATTTCTCCACTTGCGACCACACACGAAAGAGATATTCAATTTGGAGGAAGAAAATAAACCATTCGTTGCTGGTTTTAAGCATAATTTGGATAAGGTAAATATTTTACTGGAAGAAAAAATTAAACGTTTTTTTTATATATAAGTTTTTTTTCTTTATCTATATGTATTCTACATGTATAAGATTATTAAAAATCTATGTTTTTGAATCAGTATTTCTTCAAAACCATGCAGCGGCAAACTGCTGGTGTAGCATCAATTAAAATAATAAATCATACTGATTCTAAAAAGAACAAGAGAAGTGTGCAGAATTTTGAAAGATTACAAAATGACAAAATAAGCACAACAAATGTTACCACAGGTATATAATTAATGCGATTACTAATATATACTAATAGATACTAAATAAATCATTAATCATGATATATCAATTGTCAATTAATGTCTCTCATCATAGTATAGAATATTAATAAGATGAAGGGAGAAGAAATAAAAAAATAGTCTTCTATTATCAAACAAACAGACAAAAGTATAAAAAACGTTCGAGTAAAACGCGATGAAACAACAAACTATTATGAAACAACATTGAATGAAGAAATAGATTTTTTCCAAGCGACAAGAGATAGGAATGTAACAACTGGTGAGACAGAAACGACAAAATATTCAGCGAAAATGTCAGAGACACATACACAATATAACTTATATCAAGAATATGACCAAGAAACTACGAGTGAAGTAACAAAAAATATTTTGAAGCAGATTTCGATCACGGAAGGGTCTACTTTCGCAGATAACGAGAGTGCTTCTGAAGAATCATATGATTACGATAGATTCAAAATGGAATACGAGCAGCAGCTAGAATATGACATAATGGAAGGGAAAGTATTGAATTATTCCGAGAAGGAAGAAGCGAAGAATACGGTGAAAGGAGCATTGAAAAGAATAGTGGATTTGAAACGACCTAAGAACTGTACGAAGGAAGAAATAAGTCAGATTGGAATTAAAGCGATAGAATGCCTTTTACAAGATTATCAGCACGCGAAAGACATGACGACTACGAAGATGGTTCTTTCGAGGACGTGGTTGGTGTTCAGAGTTTGGTTGTTAATTTATATTTGTTTGGCAATTCCCTGTTGGTGTCAAAGAGGTGATTTTATCAGCTATTTCTGCTGTGGATCTCTGCAGTGATTCTTGAAAGTATCACTTACTAGTATATGGAAGTATCATTACGAAAATTCTACTATATTTTTCTTTCAGGATGGTGCTGCTGCTGTTTCCGTTGTACATTTTGTTTTCCACGAAAAAGGATTATACTTGTCAAACAATATTATGCAATGAATCCACCTGGTATTTTTGTGAAAGATTTAAAAAAGAAGAAAGTTATGAAAGAGCCTGTTAAATATGAGGCTACTGAACACGAATACAACGCGTATAAGTCTCTCGAAGATGCGATAAGGAATATATGAATATATTAGCATATAGAGCATTCGTTATCTATCTAATCGCACGTGATCTGACAAATTCAGTATCCGTAATTGATTAGAAACTCTTTCGATACAAAAAGTAGAAACATTTCCTTAGACGGACGAAAAATGTTAATATCTTCGGATCATGATGCTAATGATATCAATATTTGTTAATTATAATCATATATTTAACGTTATGATTATATTCAACTTTATTAATAAATTTTATATGACTTGTTCATGTAGACGCTAGTAATCAAGTAAGAATAGTGAAAAGTTTGTTCAATTTAAATCCAATCTGTATAGAAGGAAAACATAAAAGTTGTACAGTATTGTGCATTATTTGCATATTATATAAAACAACATTACCTTAACCACCTCTTGTGCTTTCTGAAAATTGCCTTTCCATAAACAATGCAAGATTAAACTCTCTTTCGAAGCCAGCATTAAATTGATCAAGGACAATTTGTTTTTCGAAGACAAACAATCTGCTGTTGCTGCAATTATCTTCAAACACTTTCTGCGTTCATTACTGCCCAATAAGCTGGATTCTGAACTACTATCAGACTTAACTTTAGTTTCATCCGCAACGCTGTCTTTTTTATAAAAAAAAGTATCTCTCTTGATGCGATGTGAGAAATTTGGTTTTTGAGAGTTTATAGATTCTGATTTATTTGTAACAGAAGGACTATCAGTCTCATCTTGTGGAATACCAACATTTTGAATAAAATGAGATCCCATATGGAATTTTAATCTCCAACGAGTGTCCGTCAATGTTGTTGTAAAAATGGATATTCTTTCACGAAGTTGTTGCATTTCTTCGTGCAAACCTTGCAATTCGTCGATTTCTTCTGTCGTGACCAAAGTATTCCTCCATAGATAATACAGCATGTCTCTTACAGCATATTTATTAGCTATGAAGCCCGACTTTTCATATTCTATCAACTTACGAGTATTGCAATCATCATCTTTGGAACTGGCATTTGTAACATTGAAATCTTCATAACGTAAAAATAATAAGGAAAATACACTCTCCATTGTCTCTATCCTTGCTGATAGAGGGAATAATGAGGATAAGTTTGACATCATGTCAGTGAAATATTTAGTAATTTGTTTATACTCTGTGTTGTAAGATTCACACAAGAAAACAGCTTTTAAGGCGCTTATTAGGCAATAATATGCTTGGAAGCTCGTAGATTGGTTCAGAGAAGTTTCCTTCAACAAATCTTGGATGTCATTGTAATCTTGATCATGTATATTTGTTGTCAGTTTCAAGACAAACAGAATATTGTGTTTTTGCAAAAGGGACAAAATCTGTTTTACAGATACTGTCTGTTCAATTGCATCAGATTGCACATTTTTCAATTCTTTGATATCTAATTTCATATTTACAAAATGTCTTTTTTTCCACTGTAAAATATATATTATAATTCTAATATGGCTTTTTAAGAATATATATAATTTGTTTAAATCATAGTCGTTGTACAAGTCAGGATAAGACTTCTCCAAGAGGAAACTGATGGATTCACAGATAAAAATACTATTGTCATAGCTTTCATTAGTATTGGTTACTTCCTGCGAACAATTGTTTAATGTTTTAAACAATAACACTGGATACAGTCTCTTCAATAAATCACACGATAACAATAATTCGACTTGGCTATATTTTCTTTTTGTAGTCAAGATATAACATATATTCTGTAACATAAAAAAATTTTTTCCAAGTCATGTAAAGTGTAAATATGTATATGTCTGTTAGTTGTCAAATTGTTTTAACAATTAAAATTATAAAGGAGCTTAAAATATGAAACTTACCAAAATATCATTCAACCAATGGAATTTTCTTGTACATGTTCTATTAAGTAATTCCTTCTTGCACAAAGAAATTTCAGAATTTTCTGTCAACTTAAATATACCTTCACTTATTTTATATGCCCCGAGTAAAGTAGTAGCACTCTCATGACATGCATGCGTCTCATTGCAAAATGAAAGCCATTTGCTCAAGAGTTTTTCATTTTTCCTTGAATATAATGTAAATTCGACATCTTTAATATGGTGCGACTTTGAAAACATAGGACAAATTATCTCTAGAAATTCAACTTGTGTGTCCACATCTATATCTGTTTTTGATAAAAGGCATAAAGCCATTTGTAAAGAATTGCTGTAACTGGCCGAATCAGCTTCAGAAGAGGAATCGATCGCTATTTGATTCAAATACCAACTTCTTCTGGCTGGAATGTGTTCTAGGCACGACTTCAAAGTAGAAAAGGAGATATTTTGTAATTTGCTAGCAACATCGTATACGTTTGAAATTATAGATATTAATTTGTTTATAATCCAGCATACAATTTCCATATTATCATAAATGTTATCTTTTAGAACTGTAAGGATCTGCTGGAGTACAATACACGAAGTGTCTTTTATACTTTCCATGCTTATTTCTTG
Organism: Tetramorium simillimum; assembly: GCA_011636635.1. Classification (NCBI taxonomy): domain Eukaryota; kingdom Metazoa; phylum Arthropoda; class Insecta; order Hymenoptera; family Formicidae; genus Tetramorium; species Tetramorium simillimum. Next base: position 13,082 of record VBVQ01001553.1, read on the forward strand.
AAGAAATATTAACAATTCCTACAAAATAGTTTTGTTTTTAAAAACTAAAATAATGTGAAGTCACAAGAAAAGCATTTTACTATAGAAGAGGAATACCTTATGTAAGCAGTCTGGTACATTATCACATAGCTCTATTGCATTTTTTATTTGTATGCAATCGAATTGAGTACGAATATTGCATTGTATATCGCAACCAACATTAGATGATTTGCCATCTATAAGTTTCCACAACAATATATAGGCGATCCATTGGTACTGCTCTTCCTTTGGAGAATGTCTATAAACACATGTATATTGTAAAATAATAAAAGCAACCGGTGAGATAGTTTAATTCATGAGTAAAGCTCACTCACATCAAGCTCTCAATTACAGTTTCTAATTCTGACAAGTCGACGCAGCACGTGTGATGAAATTCTTTCAAAAAATTGTTGTCATTGTTTACATAGAAAATATTTAAAGATGTATACCATAATCGAGATGAAATGCATTTGCTCAATTCCAACACTCTCGTTTGCTTTGACATTGTTCTTTTTAACAATGTTGTTTGTGACATGTTATTATAATATGTATTTCTTTCTCCTCATTTCTCCTCCTCTTCGACTAGGGGCCTATCATTTTTTAGCTAAACTGGCTGCACTAGTTCAGAAATTATCCTTTTCCCTCAGTATTGGAACTATTGGAAGGAGAAAGATAACCTCTGAATTAGTGTAGCCAGTACAGTTAAAAAAGAACAGATTTTACGCACGAATCACACTAGCTACTCGTGATTGCGATTGCGATTGCGTTTACGTCTCAGTTACTGGCCACAAGCTCTTTTATAATAATTAAAATTCGCGGAACATCCACAAATTGTAGATATATAGCATACAAACACGAAAAAGTGATTTATCGACATGGTCGAAAAGTGGATGTAACACGGATACACACCATGCACGGAAGCGATTTATCGACAGTGAACGTGGCCACGTAGTTCTACATCCACGCGCGGATGCTACGCTAAATATCGGTCTCACGAAAAAGCCCGGGATAGCCGCTGTCTCAGGTTGCTTTCTGGTATAAGTAATGTACCGATATTGATACGTCAGCTGTCATATTTATTTATAATATATAGTTTTATAATGTGATTGTGAAATTAAGAAAAATATATGTATTATATTTCAACACATTTAAGACATTTTTATAAGAAATTCTTGAAGATATGAATAACCAGATGTATTTCAATGAAATGTAAGACTTGATTATAAAGAAAACAAATGATAATATAAAGTAAAAAACAAAAAATGATAATATAGAATTAAAAAATTATAAACTTCCATATTTTCTCATTCGGACTATTTTTGGAAAAATGTAAGTATTTGAATAATTCTGCGCATTTTGTAAATTTTGATTAAGATATTATAACGTATTTTATAATTTTAAAGATATTACAAATATTATAATTAAAATATAAATGCACATATGATTCGTATATTCGTATATTGCACTAATTGCTAATGATATTATTATACATATTTTTCCAAAAAATATAATGTCGAATTAATTTACACAAATTTTATTATCTATTAATTTAGAACAAATTACAAATAAATCTGAATTAAGAAAAGTAATTTGAATTAATAAGAAAAGAAATCTCTTTTTCTTGTGTCTTAAAAGTAAAAAAATGCGATATATGTTTAAATGATAAAAAAATATATTTTCGCTCTTATATAAAAAATTAACGATATCCGTTTCTGCTATCTCTTAAATGATAAATAGAAGTTGTATAAGATATTAAAAACGATCAATACATTGAATAGACTTGAGAATCTAAGTAAGCATTATAATGTTTATCAATTTTTTATACCTTATTAACGAGAATCTAACCATTCGATTTGTACATTGAGTGGTAACGTAATACATCATAAATAAATCTTATTGTATACTTTAACATCTTTGAAAATGTTGAATATTTTAAAAATTGAAAATACAGTATTTTTACAAATACATTATATCATAGAATTATAAATTTCGCATAAAATTTTCACGTTTTTCTCTTTTCCAAACCAATCCAGAATCCGCCAGCCGGTTGCAATGAAAATTCTTTTTTAGTAAACACAATTGGTTCGACGGTTTTTCCTATAGTTTTCAGAGTAAAATTTTGCAAAAGATGAGCTATCATGAGCTTAGTCTCCATAAGAGCAAATCGATTGCCGATACACTTTCTAGGCCCATGACCGAATGGCAAATAAGTGTACGGTAAAATGTTGTCCTTGTTTTTCTCGCTGAATCTTTCAGGATCAAACTTCTCTGGATTCGGGAAATATTTTGGATCGCGATGTAAAGCATAAACCGGAAACTGCAATACATTGTCAGGTTCGACAATCACGCTTTTGCAGCCTGGTTGCGACGGAGGCAGTTCATACTTTTTAACGCAAAGTCTATCGAGAAAAACCACCGGCGGATACTTTCTGAGAGTTTCGGAAATCACCATGTCCATGTAAGTCATCTTCGACAGCGACTCGTAAGAGATCTCATCGTTTCCTCCAGTAAGATGCTGTTGTATCTCCTCGCGCAGACGTTTCTGAATATCTTGATTAACCGCCAATTCGTGAGCAGCGAAGCACATAAGAGTCGAAGAGGTATCGAAACCAGCGAAGAAAAAGATGAAAGCTTGCGAAACGATATCATCCAAGGTCATTTTTTGTGTACCAGCACCTTCTTTGTCCCGAGCCTGCATTAATAAATGAATCATATCCGGTCGGATGATATCTTTTTCTTCCCGCGCTTTAATAGTTTCTTCCACGATCTTCTTGAAAAACTTGTGCGTGGCCGACGGGAAGAAAGTCATTCCCATTGATTTGGCAAGCCGTGGAGCCGCGCTCATAATTACGAACTGAATCGTTCTTAGCAGTCCAGAAGTAAATGTGGTAGCCTCTTTTCCTCTTATGTAAAACTCATTGTCTTGATCCTTCATAGAATTTACACTTATGCCAAAGGCTGCCGTAGCAATCACATCGTTGGTATATCGTCTGAAGGCTCCCTTCGTTTCGATCGCATTACAGAGCTCCGGATGGTCGATCAAGTAATTGACGAAGTCATGGGAACATTTCGATATCAAATCGAACATAAACTTCATCTTACTGGCGGTGAATGAGGGACTCAGGGTATTCCTCATTTCTCTCCAACGATCTCCGCGCAAGGAAAAAATGTTCTTGCCAAATAGCGGCTCTACACTTTCGTCGACGAAGCTGCGATGATCCGGAAAATGTTCAAAATCCTTCACCATTATATCTTTAATCAACTCGGGATCGCGCAAAATTATAATAGGTTTAAAAAAATCCACAATCCCAACATATTTAGCGTTTGGATGATAATAGTATATATATTGGCAATAATCAGTTAAAGTAATGTAACCCAATAGCAACTTCGAAGTTGTTATAAAAGACGATAATGAATTTGGCAGGTAAGGCAGACTCTTATTCTTCCAGTAAAAATACACATTATACAGCACAGAGACAATTTTCAGAACGCCGATGACGATCAAAGTCGTTAGCAAGAGCCCAAAGGTCGAAATCATCGTGATGTGATGTGATAACAGACTAACGAGATACTTCGTCGTACGCGGCGTAGAACGCCGTTATAAACGCCGTGTAATGTATCCTACGCTAGATATATCATAAAAAAGTGAAAATGGAAGGGGAGAAACACTTATCGTGAAAAAAACAAAGAGAGAAGGAGAGAAGTGCTTGTTAACATCATTGCGATAATACATGTATCAGTAATTGTACAAGATAAGTTAGTCAATTTAAATTTAAATTCAAACATGATGATTTTTTAATATCGTGACTTTGGTTTAGTATTCGGTTTAGTAGCGCCAAGTATTTTGAATAAAATGTTTCAGTTTGTATAAATATTTATTTTTTAGTTAGCGTAATTTTTAGATATTATTATAGAGAAAATATTTAAAATGCAGAGAAGATAGGTTTGAGTAATAGACTTGTAATTTTTTTATTAAAAACTGTTTTATTTCTTAGTGTTCTTTAATTTTTACAAAAAATTTTTTAGCATAAATTAATTTTTATACAATAACTTGCTTTCGATGCACGCGTATACTTGGCGCCATTTTTTACTTCATATAAAAATACCAATGTTTTGACTCTACTTTCAGTTATCTTCAGAGTGAAAAAAAAGACCGCACTATATTGTTTTTAATTTCAACATCATAGGAAATGATTCCAACAAAGGGTTTATACAGCAAAATTTCTGCTTCTTAATAAAACTTTGTAAGCGTGTAGTATTTAATTGGCGCGAAACACTACTTGATAGTATGAATGAAACAGAGTACGAGTGTGGAAGATGCTTAGGAATGTATGTAGCAGTATGCGAGTATGAAACATTAAAGTTATTGTAGAGGGTGTCAAGAAAGGTGGGAGATAGTCAATTGAGTAATGAGAATGAAGATGTGATGCGAGTAATGGTGTAGAAAGAGCTTGTAAATGTACGTGACCGTACGTGAGTATGAAATATTTTAGCGCTAGCAATGCAAACGTCACATCATGTTAAAAATTTAAACAGTACATTTTTCCTCTTGCACCCCGTATCCCCTTGAGCAGCCATCATTGTCAACGATATTTTTTACATAAAAATTTTCTAATTCGAACTTTGTATTGCAATATCTCTGTTCGTAAGGGACAAAGAGAAAAAATAAAATTTTTTTTTATGTAAATTGATCCTAAGGTATCTATTAAATCTATTCCGAAATCGATCAGTTCAGCGGTGATTCGATAATTGAGATTCGATAATCTAATGGTCTCTCGAAGTGATATTTCGCGATAAGAAATGCCCGGTCGGTCTCGGCTGCGCATAAACTGCGCTTACACTTGGCGTAAGACATTACTGTGCCTATTAATTTATTGTTTCAATTAATCACTTATAAATATTAAAGTTTAATTGTGTCTTGCCAGCTACTTTCTTAATAGTCTTCGCATTAGTAAGTTAATATGTATCTGTTAGATACCCAGATAGCACAGAGAATCCAAAAGAATTCTGTTTAAATTCCCGATTTTCGAAAAAAATTTTTTTCTATTCCATTTCTATTCTAAAAGTATTCATAGGAGTTCCAAAAGAATTCACTTTTATGTCATCCATTCTGAGCTCTAGACATACTGCATTATAATATTCAATGTGAATTGCTAATGTAAAAGTTGGAAGTTGGCCACATCGCAGGACCAAAAATAAAAAGGTAGTTATTGCCTCCAAAACTTTAAATCGATAAAATTCATACAATATAAAATATTTGTATTAAATCATATATCATTGTATTCGTTTCAAATAGTGCTAAAATTTAAAAAATTTAAAAAATATATACTCTCAGTTTGTTAATATATAAATAGATGGCTTTTATAAACAACTACCATGCTCATAGCAGAGTTTAGTTTAAACCATTTAATTTGATATACATTCTGTTATGGCCTACTCTATTAGTTTAAGAGCATAGCCATACAAATCTGCATAGCGCATAAACAAGTGCATAAGAAAATTGATTAATCCATAAGCTTGTGGACCAATCTATTCTCTTGTGCATATATACTTATGCAAGTTTGTTTGAATACACCCTAAAAGATAGAAGAAAATGGCCACTCTTCGTGGGATATCCGTGGGACATATGTACAGTGCTAGTAGAGATAATAAATATGTAGCAGAAAAATGATCAATTAAAAATTTTTTAAATACGGAAGATAAAAAGATAAATTTCGATAATAAATTTAGGTTTGACTTTGTACTCTATCATGAAAAATTATTATTTACTGAAAATTGCCGATTTTTATACTTTTATTACACAATTAAAGAGTATAATCTTTTACAGAAATAATCTTTTTATATTACGTATTACTTTTTTGCCACTATAGAGAGTGTATCGTGAAACCCACTTCAATCATAGACAAGAGATACACTCTACATTATTGAAGTACAAGGATTATTATAACTTGAAAACAAGGTCAAATAAGACATGTTTATTTAGTCATTGTTTTTGTATCTCCTGTCCACTGATAAAGTAAATCCTATATATTACGATACGTCTTGTATATATTAATATAGATTTTTCTTCGTTCTCAATATTAAATTATATTAATTAAAAATGTTTCTAGTTTGGCGTTCCCGAAATGGCGTAACAAAATGAAAACTTCTAAATCTCAAATTACTTTTAATTTACTTGTAAAATATATTTAATATATTTAAAAATAGACCAAATAATTATTTTGTTCTTAAAGTATTCAACATATCTTTAAAATTGTTTAATTTAAGCTGAAGCCTCCGATTTTTATGTAATAAAAATTTGTGTTGTTTTCTCATCTTATTGATATATTTTTGAAATCTTAACCATGTATTTACATTTTTGAAATCTTCTTTTCTTATGACTTCTGAGACAACATTTGGATATTCTTGCTTTTCTACTGATTGTAAAGTATCTTCATTTTTCCTATAAAAAAAATCAATAATATATTAATATTTTATATTATATATATTATATTATAGTACAGAAACATATATAGGTATTAAGTTTTCAAAATAGAATAATAAATTATTGCTAAATTAAAAATTGATTACCTCTTGTTTAATCGTTGATTAATAGCAAAATACGATATTGTTTTATTCAGAATTCTCTTAGTTACTGGGTTATTGATTTCTATTGATATATTTGATTCATGAAGTTGCAATCTATCACTTATTTCATTTTTAATAATACTATTTTCATATTCTGAATTGGCGTGATTGACAAATTTGATGCTGAAAATGATTTTTCAACTTTATTCAATATTTGATTAATTATATAAGGTATTATTTGATTCACTCATTATACTTCTCAGATAGTAAAATTGTACAATGCATGTTTTGCAATTTATATGCTGCATACTATGTCGACAAATAAAATGCTGTTTATATTTTAGTCATAAGATATACTGTTTCAATTAACATTGTCAGAAATGCAATAAAAATCGAGCATAACATGCATCATAATGTAATGACAGAAATGCAGCAAAAATTTAACAGAGCTTACTAATATAAATAAAGCAAATTTCAAATATTATATATTTGCACAATACGTCGACAGAATGCACACTAAAATTGTACATAATCTGTTATCATAATGTAATAATAGAATGTTAGTAAAAATAAAATTTGTCTGCAAGTACTTATATTGCGCATATTGTGCTGGCAGAAACAAAAGTTAATGAGAACGCAGTGGAGCAGGATTTGCTGCAAACTCATGATTGCATCTATTGGCGTACTGCTGGCATATTGTTAGCATTTTGCTTACTAACAGGGCTTAATAACAGATCGAAAATCTCATACCTTTCATCGTTATTATTTTCAGTATTAAACAAAGAATTTTTGGATTCCAACTTTTTACATAAGTTATTATCAGGAATTGCGGAAGGTTTTAATAATCTGCGTATTAAATTGGGATCTTCATGATTTCTATAATCCTCCATTTTGAAATGCTTGCTACATATGCAGGCATTATGGTATACTTTCTTTCCTATGGCTTCATACCATTTTAATCTTAAATCTTCATTTTTCGGAAAACTGAAAAATTTGATGCAGAATAAAAATATATCTTTTCTTTATCATTATATAAATTCTTTATTATTTTACATTATTCATTTCCATAAATTAGAAATTTACTATTTCCCATCTGAACTTGTAGAAGAATCTCGATTAAAATGTCGATTATTTAAATATTATATACATTTATTAATTTGACTATTAGCTTATTTATACTGTGAATCATTATACTTGCAATTCGAGCTACATTAATTTTATTGCTCAATTACTCTTTTAATCCTGCTTTGCGAGCCAGAGTAATGCTTTTTTCTACCAAATTTTTTTATTTTATACAAAAATGCATTTAAAAGTTTCATCAATTCTCGAGATAAGATTGCTAAACTGAATAATTACCGAATATTTATTTTCACAAATTAAAGACTATAATCGAAAATATTACTATTTATACTTTTATTCATTTCTCTCTTTTTCAATTAAATAAAAAAAGATATTGAATACATATTTTCTAATTAATAAACTATTCATTAATAAAATATGAAATTTGCTAAAAACTTATATCAATTTTTTAATGTATTTTTGTTAAATCATTATATCTTTATATCACACTCAGTATACAATATTTAACAAAAATAGTAAACATATTTACTTTTATTCTTTATCTTCCATAAAATCATTATGTATTTACTAAAAAATTAAATTTTACAATTTTATTATACATCTACAACAAAATGACGCATGATTTTACCTATGAAATGTTAGATTGAAACACCGCAAAGTGTCCTTTTCAATTCCGCAAACACAACAAATCGCAACCATTTCTCGTAGATATATTTTGTATGGTGTTTTGAATTATACATTATACATTCACAGCGTCATCAACGTTATCAGCATTATCAGTATTGTCAGATTCGATTTGTGATGTCGCAGATCCATAACGTCATACATCGCTATCGAACTTAATATAACCTTTATTAGAGAGAAGCCTGAAAGCGACCATCCCGACCTTTTTCGTGGGATATTTGATCTAGCATCAGCGCCAAACATGGATGTAGAACTCAGTAGAACTACGTAGCCACTTTCACTGTCGATACAGTGCTTCGTCGCATGGCCTTGTGTCCACGATGCTAGAAATCGATCCGAGATCTCGGTCCGAGAAACGTGTAGCCAATAAAATTGCCACTTTTCCGTAAAAGCTGCACTTTGATTGGCTATAAATTTCTCGACTCGTGATCTCGGATAGAGTTCTAGCATCGTGGACACAAGGCTTAACGAGTAGTTGGCAACAGTGTCTGCGGGCGGCTGCGGCTCGGTCCTGATCAGATTGGGCGCGCAAATACACGGTGTCAGCTGTAACGAAATGAGTGTGGAAATGTTCGCGCGTAGTATTCTTTTATAATTCTGTATTTTACTTTCTGTATGTTTATGAGAAGAAACTATATGTGGATTCTGTTTTGTTACATAAAATTCATGTTTTTATTTCATTAAAACTGGAAACTAAAATCTTACATTTTTGATAATGGCATGTATCATACCTTCTTCAGTAGTTACTGATCTCACGCAAGCTTATTCAGGTAAAATGAATTTTAATGGGAAAGATCACGTTGAATCGAGTATCTCTAAAGATATTCAAAAGTTCAATGACGAACAAGTGACACATAGTGAAGAACATGAAGAAAAAAATATTGAAAAAAACGTTAGAGAAGGTGTTTGCAACGTGTTTATGGCGTCAAATGAAGAGAGCTGTTGTAACCAGGAGAAGTTGGAAAGTAATGAAGCTTCTTCTATCACAATTAATAAAATTTACCCAAACGACGAATTGAATCTGAACAAATCCAGTAAAGAAAACGAATTCAGAATTGATTATAATAAATCTTGTGATAATAATAGTGACACTGTTGAAAAAATATTGAAGAGTAATTTAAGTCTCATGGACAATGCTTCCACAGAAGAAATTAATTTAGATGAAACATTAAACAAACATTCTATTGCTGATGATGAACATGATCCTGGATCACCTGAATACTTGCAAGCTGTAAAACATACGAACAGTTTGAAAAATAAAAATCTAAGGAGAATAATAGACAGTGAATCTGAAGAAGATATAACAAGCGAGAGTAACAACTTTCCTCAAACGATTCACAAGACTATAAGCACTGCAAGTAGCCATATTATATATAAGCATTATCATTATGTTGAAATTTTTAAATAATATATAAGAAATGTAACAATATTATATTTAAAATATATCTCGATTGTCTTTATTATAGGCTGAAAGTTATCAGGCTTTAATAGATTCTGAATCAGAAGAAGAAGTACAGAACAAAGAAACAGAAAGCAATACTTATGTCACACCTGAAGAAACATCTGAAAGTAAGAATGTTAAAAAAAAATTGGTTAAAAAGAGAAAGGTATGTATAGCTCTTGGACATATTTTAATTTCTTATCAGTATACCAATGCCACATAGTTATTTTAAAAATTTATAAAAATTTAATTAAGATGGCTATCAGCCTATCACAAATCTTGGACCACACTAACCTAGCATTTATTACAAAATAAGAAATTTTTTTAACTAACGACAATATTTTAATTTTATAATGCAGGGTTCTATAAGAGCTGCTAAAGATGAAGCACGGCGTCAGATACATAGTGAAACTCAACGTTTATTAAGAGAGACTGAAATTTCTTTACCATATCATAGACCAAAACAACGTACATTACAAGAATTCTTGAATAGAAAAAAAATATCAGCTGCTCTTCCGAAAGCACCTTCAACAGCTGCCAAACTTAAAATGTCATCTGCAATAGTAAGGTAAGCGTTTGTAAATATAGATTATAGATAAATTATAAATTTATATATACATATATATGTATGTAGAGGGTGTTACACTTTAACTTTCACATCGTTAGAACTCGAAAATATGATTTTGGTAAAAAATATTTCGGACAAAAGTTGCATGGCTTGGATACCTACAAATAACATTAAAGTTAATTTTCGAGAAAATCGATTTTTCAAAGTCATGTAAAAGTCATCGTCACTTCTTTTAATAGAGTTATATGATTTCCTTTACAGTGTCTAAGTTAAAGTTGGACACCCTGTATGTATGTATATATTGTATATGCGTAATTATTCAGTTTAGCTACACCATTTCTTCAAAATTCGTTCGTTTAGAGCAAAAACGCATCAAATGAGACCAGTTTTATCGATTTTCGAGGTGATGTAGCTAAACTGAATAATTACCTGTATATGTATGTATTATAAAATTACAAATTGTGATTTTAACTTTAAACAGCCAGGTCCTTGCAGAAAAGGAAAAAGAAGCAGAATTTTTTTATAAATCCTCAGATTCGGAAGATGATGTGCAACAATCTACGTCTTTTCTTAGCAAGAATATAAAAAAATCTTCCGTTATGGATGAAAGAGAGATGACATCTTTGATAGAAACCGATCAAGATCTCAAAAAGATTGGAACAAGCACTGAAGATTCTCAAAATAATAACAAGATTGTACAAAAAGCTCACTCAGATCTTAATGCAGCCAAATGCAAAGTACTGCCTGAAAAAGATTTTAGTGAAGCGGATCAGGCTGTAGAGTTACCCTTCTTAACAGAGAATGATTGTAATCCAAATGAATCTGATACATTATTACAAATGACAACAAATGAATGTAATCAAAATCTTCCAAAGCTTAATTTACCAAGAAAATTATTTAATACATCTTTTGAAAATGGATTAAATGACGTTCCTGAAATAAATCTCGATGAACAAAACGTAAAACAAACAGTTAAAACCGCTTTTATCTTGAAGGAAAAATATATTAACGACGAGAAACAAAAATCGAAAATTACTATGGCGGAAAACCATATATTTGAAATATCAAAAGCGCAAGATAGTTTTGAAACAATTAATGAAACAGATAAAAATGAGATTACAGAAGAATTAGAAATCTCAAGAACATTTAATGACATAAATAGTAAAGAAATAACTAAAACACTTCAAAGTAATAATAATGGTGTATCGAATAATGTTACATGGTCAAATTCTAATGATAGCAATATAACACAAAATAAAAATAATGAAAAAAATAAATTTTTTGAAACAAATGATGCATCATCATCATCATCATCATCATCTCTTATTATAATTAATGACACCGAGTCAAATACTCAACAAAATTCAACAAATGAATGTGAAAAGTTTGATGGTCATGTACAAGGTTTGCCACTTCCAAAATTTGTAAATGAGACTTTATCAAATAAAAAAAAGTTATCAGCATTAGTATCCAATTCGAAAGTTACGTTAAAAGGATCGCCAGGTACAATTATTGATCTAACAGATAATGCAAAACCAAATGTAAAAGATGTAAATACCTTACTAGATAGATTTTTCTGTAAACATGTTAATACAAAGAAACAGAGCGATAATAATCCTGAAGTAACCGTAGTACATTTACAAAATACACAGAATGGTCTTCTTCCAATTAAAGAAGTACTCCCGTACAAAGTGCCTACCAGTACCGATAATCCTGAATTAAATAAACCTGGAGCCAAATTAATGCGTTTGAAAGAAGATCTGAAATTACAAATGACTTTAAAGCGTAACAAAGAATGGAAACAGAAAGAAATGGAGCTGCAAGCAGAGGAAGAAGAATGGAATGAAGAAGAAGAAGAAAGTGATTGTGATTTAGATGAAGAGGAGAAAATGGAATTGGTTTTTGAATCGAGTGACAGTGAAGAAAGCGAACCAGAAGAGAATGACATATGTATTAAGGATAAGAAAAGAAGCAAATGCCTATTTGCAGATGATGAAGCTGAAGTTACAGACAATGAGGATTCAAGTATAGAAGAGACATACAATGAAAGCGATATAGATAGTGTAAAACATAGTAAACAGTCCACAAATTTTAAATATAGAAAAGAACATATAAACGACGATGTAAGTGAGATAGAAGTCGATCAAGAAGAAGAAGAAACTAACGATGATAATGAAAATGATAAAAATGAAGGTGAAACTGAAGAAGAAGAAAGTTTAAGTGCAAATATGGAGAATAGAAATGAATCTGACTTTAAAAATGATGGCGACACTGATGTTTGTAAAAGCTTTGATATTGCTAAAGATAAAAATAATAGACAAACAAGACAATTGACAGAAGAGTTTCAAGATGATTCAAACATTACAAATCTGAGTTACTTACGAAATGATAACAATCGATTAAATATGGTGACAAACGTAGATGTATCTAAAGCACATTGCGAAGATAATGATTGGATGAGTGAAAATGAAAGCAATATGTCTATTTGTCTACAACATGCAGAAGTTGCTACAAGAAGCCAAATATGTAAGACACCTTTGACGAAAACAAGTATGCTTGATTTGGTTTCTCCTATAACGCAATTGAGTGTATTGAATGCCAGTTTACATTCTAATAAGAAAGATTCTTCGAAAAACATGGAAGATGATCTAGTTGATAAACACGAGTTCCTCTCCATGGAAAATACGCAGAGTGATGAATCTTCTGAACATGTATGCAACATTAGAAATAAAACTATTTTAAAAAAGAAATTGTTCGATGATATTGGAGAAACTATTGATGACGAATATCTTATGCGATTATGTTCAGGTAAATTTGAATCTACTCAAAGAACTGATTTAGATTTATCTTTGCAATCCAATACCAGTGAAATATCGCAGTTACGTCCAAATGAATCTGAATTATGCCTTGAAAATTCTAATGCAAAACTAATTGATATTAAACAATTAAAAGATTTAAAAGCAAATGACAAAATGTCTCCAGATTTAAAATTGATCTTGGATGAAGATTCCAATTCTGTAAATTATGCAACAGAAATAAATAAAGTTAATGCAGCGGATTCGGAATTAAAATTAAGAATCGCTTCCTCGGACGATGAAAGTGATAAAGATACGTTTGTAAAACCCAAAAAACGTTCGGCCAAAAGATTCAACTTGTCTGATTCGGAAGATGAAAATTCTCAATTCTCCGGTGAAGAAAACGATAATGTAGAAAATGAAGAGGGACAATACGTTGACTATGATTCCGAGGAAAATGAAGTGATATTTGTACCGGAAAAGAATATAAAGAAAGTTGCAGCTGATTTTTTGGAAGAAGAGGCAGAGTTAAGTGAAAGCGATTGGGACTCCGCCGATGAAGACGAGAAGGATTTGGATAAATTAGAATTTGAGGAAGCTGACGATGAAGACATAGATGAACACGAGGTGAAGGATCAACTGGGAAAGATCCATATGAAACAGATGCTAGATGAAGACAAGAGGGATGTTAGGTTGCTTAAAGAGTTGTTATTTGAGGATGGTGATTTACATACCGATGGAACGGGACGTGAGCGTAAATTTAAATGGAGGAATATAGGTATGAGAATACATATACAATTTTTCTCTCCTATCTATTGAATAACTACTGCAATTTTTGTAATATGATAGACGATTACTTATCAGAAAATATTTTTTTCAAGATATTCTATAAAATTGAAATTTCCAAAATATTTAATATATATGATGTATACGACTTTATAACAACGTACTTTTTTTATTAGATAAATTAGGAAGTAATACTGAGACATCACAAATATCTGACGAAAATGATGGCTGGGTGGATGTGCAAGAAGATGAGGAAGAAGTAAAGTGGAGTAAGCTGAGACACGAAAGAGACAAATTTCTCGAGGAAAGAATGGTACGTTATTTTACGTACAATAATGATCGCATGATTATACTTAAATTTAAAAAAATATGCTTATGCACATGTATCTTATGTAATAGAAATGCCTAAATAACGAAATCGAAGATGAGTTATGCGACAGTCAAATTTTTAAACTCGGATTGGAAGCAATTAGGAAAATCAAGGGTAATGAATCACAAAAACAAGATACTTCTCTCGACAAAGTAGATCCTTCTGAGAATATGGAACCGATTATGCCACGGAATATAACCGATCTCTTGAATGGACCGAATATTGGAAAGAAATCCCAGACGATATATGTAAGGCTATCAATATACTAATTAATCAATGAATTAATGAAGATATGACACATATTGTCACATTTCATAAACAAATGTATAAATAAATCGTTCCATTTATGCTTGTTACATATAATTGCATATTTTACAGAATGTTATAAAAAAACGTTCGCTCTTAACTCGAGGAGAAGAGTCATTAGCGAGGATAGCTTCGTTGGCAAAACAAGGTGATTCTGTCTCTCATGCAATAAATACAAGAAATTTTGTCTTTCCGCATATTGATCAAAACGCAGGTAATACTTCGAAAAAAGAGAGCGAAACGACAGAAAAAGATTTGGACTTGCAGATTAAGGTATATAATTTTATTATATTATTTAAATCATATAAAATGCATGCTGTAGTATGCATGTTTCTCATTTAGCTAATCTTTATACGCTTCCAATGAAAGAAATTTGTAGAAATTTTGATGAATATTTCCTTTTTGTAGCCTAAAAAAAGAAAAGTGACATCAAATGCGTCATCGGCATCGAAAAAAAGACGAAAATAAAACTTCTTAGAAGAAAAATAATTTTTATTTCATTATATTATGTAAAGACTGTCGTTTTAACAAATAACATTAATATAAATTCTATATATATAGATGAGAAATGATAATTATCTATTTTCATTAAAAGCTATTTCTAAAAGTTCATTAGATGTACAAGAATGTTAATGACAATTAAGTGCCTTATTTCTTATGTATAAATAGCAAATATATACAAACGACAATCAATATAACAGAGAAGGAATGGTTCTTTTATGAAAAATGTACGACTTTCCTTTCTTGTTTTTACAAAACATTGTTCCTTTGCGATTCTGCTTTTAAAACTATGTGTCTGTTTATAATCATAGTTTTGACATGTACATTTTACATTCTTATTAAATCGGTAATCGTGATTAATTTTTGTAAAGAGAGAGATGCAAGAATATAAAATATTTATGTCAAAAAGATATAGAGACCAGACACAAGAAAGGAAATGTTTCTATGTCTTTTCCGCTTCAGATTTCATTCCTCTTTAAAGATCTGATTTTTGGCTGTGTAAGAAACAGCTATACTCGATGACATTTAAACGATTAACGTACGATAACATTATTTAACGTATTTAATGTATTTCAACGAACATATAAAGAATGAACGAACATGTAACAGTGATTATTTTTCTGTCAAAAAACGTATGAAATATTTAATTTTACAAATTTGTCGACTTTCCATACTCGATCATACTACAAACTTGTTCTTTTTTCAACATCATTTCAGTGTCGGAAATTTGGATTATCCGTTTGCCATCCTTTCGCATTTGGTCCAAATTGATACACCAATCTTCGACCAAGTACTGGTAGAAATATTTTGCTTTTGTAATAATACCTAAAAAAACGTCGGTTTTTTGCAATAATTAATGAATATGTATTTCTGAGCGTATTGAAAATTTTGGAACAATCACGATAACTTTCGCTTCTTAAAATGAAAGTAGTTTTCGAAGACATTTTTAGCGAGAAATACGAGAAAAATAGTAAAATATAGTGATAGGTTAAGTTCTATCTTACGAGGTGGAACGCAACCCCTTGGGGATCCCTCCTCTACCACGCATTTCTATAGGAGTATTATACTGGTTAATGTCTTGTATTGTTTACGCTTATTAAAACGTAAATTGGAATACTATTGTATTTTTAGTAGTGTTAGTAGTTTTTCTTTTAGTGATATTCAGTTGATTTTGGCAGTGAAGACAATTCTGATAATTCGAGCTTCGATCTATAACATAGTATGTTATAAAGTATATGATGTTTAGTACATGTTATAAAAAGTTATTTCTTGGTCGGAGAATTTTTTTTTATTTTTCCCATGTTTTTCGCTAAAAATGCCTTCGAAAACCACTTTCATTTGGAGGGGCCAGTTATCGTAATCGTCCCAAAATTTTATTATTATTAATGTTACCTCATAGCTCTACTAAGTTTTTCATAAGTCATTTTTGTATTTCCTTTTCGAGAACCCCATCGTTTTGCTACCTCGTCGCTCTTTACGAAACGAAATTTGGCTTGCGAATAGTCTTCCCAGCAGATTAAACTCGGACATGTTTCTCTGTTACGTAGTAAATCTCTAATAAATTCCCACAATTTTCCTTGACTGGTGGCTATAAGTACAGTTAAATTGTATAATTTGATAAATGCATTTACTCTTATATGCATTTTTCTCGATTTATGTACTAAAAAATATTTTGTAGTACTTACGATTTTTTTTTGCCTTCAGTACTCTCGGTCTACCAGGTAATCTCTTGGTTGCAATTTCGATGCTATTATCTGATTCCGCATCTGAAGAAAAAAAAATAAGAAAATTGTAAAAGATAATGAATTAGCCATCTTCTAAAGTCATTTTTTTTTTCTAAAAAATAATTTACCGGATATGTTGCTCGAATTGACTCGCGCGTACTCATCCTCCGATTGCGGCTGAATGGTATCAAATGATGGCACTGCACAAAAAAAATTGTTATTTATGCTTGCGGCATTCGAGAATTATTTTGCATCGCATTATTTATTTATCAAGTTTCAGCTATCTACCATTGATATCGCACAACATCTCAAGATATCAAATCAATCGTAAAATTACAAATAAAAATTAACGAATTGTCGAAGAATCTGTTAAATTGATCTCGCAATTTTCGACCGTTTTCCACATTTATAAACATATTACATCAATGAATGTGTATGTGATACGTACAAAGATTTGACATACGTTGTGAGTGAAGAAGATCGTACAATCGATTGCCGTACACGGGATCGTGATTGATGAAATCTTGCCGCGTAAAAGTGACGATTTCTTTTCCGGGTACGGCGAGACTGTGCTGAATAGAGCTGTAAGGTTGACCTATATACGACGCGGCTGACATAAGCCAATTTATTGTTTCCTCTTGACACCAGCTTCTGATAGGTTTGTCGGACCACCCGGTGCCGTCGATCTCCTCGCTTTCATCACCTTAATCAGAAAAGGACATTTTAAAGATCAGCTCCGGCAATTCCTGTTTGATCCGCTTTACACGATTGAAATCGTATAAATACGTTTCGAATGCAAAACGCTGTTTTAGATCGATCGAACGATTAAATGCTAAAGCCGGTGCGGTTTCCCATAAATCGATGCAACACGTCAATGTTAAACAGTCCCAGGAAACCCCCACCAGCGACTATCGCTACGTCGGTATCTGCAATCGCAAACCAGTAAGTAGCAGAATCTTCCCAAGTCACTGTAAGCGAGCAAAAAATTGAAAAAAGGTAATAGTTTAATTATCTTCTAAATTTATTCTTTTTTTTTCTTAATAATTTGGCAAATCGTTTGTGTGACGAAAAACGCGAGAATGCATTTAGAATTACTGCTTTCTTACAGTGACAAATACAAGTTCGGTTTGCGATATTCTATCTCTATCGTGAAATGTATCACCTCGTTATCATAATAACAAGACATGTATAATATATGCATGAACACGAAAAAAAAGAAGTGCCAAACGATATTCGAATATTCAAAATTTATCTTTTATTTTTTAATAGAAATCGATCGAAATTAAAACGGAGGTTACACTTTAAAATAAAATATTTTAGAAAAAAAATATATACATATATTATATATTTTATATTATATATTTTTATTAAAAAAAAAAAGATTCGTACGTATCATGAACTCTGCAAAATAATTTTGAGATATATCTAAAATATCTGAAAAAAATGAATGATTACAAACTGATGCTTAGGAAAAAACTAAAAAATTTATTTAAAATTTTTATTTGATTTGTCACCTATAGTAACATCCTCTAATCTCGATTTGAAATGAAAAGACAAGGAAAAATTATGAGTTATTGCAAGGAATATAAAGACTGGCAACGTTAAAAAAAAAAACATCAAAGTGAAGAGATCTTATATAAAATCTTTTTTTTTTTTTACTTTTATGTATCCTTTCTCTTAAAAAGTAGACCCAATCAATTTTTATAATTTTGTTTAAATCTTTAAAAATATGAACAGATTGTGATTTGATCAGTCGGTTTTACGAAATTATAATTCAAAAATTATGTGCAAGTAATCAATGTTACTAACAAAAAAAGCTTTTCTCAAATCATAATTAAAATTCAGAAAGAGCTTATTTAGAAAAAGGCATTGATCAAAATGCAGTCAATCATGGGAAAACGGGAAAAATCATGGGAGTAAAGAAAAATAATTCGAACATGTTGATTCAGTAATGAGTAAAAGAAAGTAAAGATAGATAGTTTTGCTCTATAATTTCGCAACTGCATCTTCTCCCTTGATATATTATTTTATTACAGATATTTTTTTTCTATTTTTCTTTGTGTATTACCGAGTGAACATTTCTTCTTGGCTGGTTCGCAACCACGGTTCGCTAAGAAATTGCTTCGCCTGGGAACCAAGGAATCCATGTCCAAGAGTAAATGGTCGTTTTCATCCTCGTCTAAATTAATAAATGACGGATACATCTGTAATCACAGGATTTAAAATTTGACATCACAGCGTAACATGGAGCGTCGTGCTGCTCTCCGTCTTTCTCTCTCTCTCTCTTTCTATATATATCTATATTGAAGGAAAAAAAACGGGAAAACCCAAAAGAAAATTGAAATCGAGTGGCTCGGCGTTATCTATCTCGCGTTATCTACTTATGTGTCCAAAGACTAGTGACAGATTCTTAGACAAATAGGAAATTGAATGTTTCTAAATTACAAAATTTGACGGACGTAGATGTGAAACGTTTTAATAATAAAATTTATCCTATTCCGCATACACATGGAATTGAGAAAAGAAACGATTGCGATTCGCAGTCGCGACGTTCGCGAGATTAGGGCTATAAATATAATATTTTATTTGAATCTACCAATAATCGAATATGCCGATAGTTATAATTTTGTCAAACGGGTTGCTTGCTCAAGCTTGGATATCCGGATTTACCGTGAGTTGATTTTAATTTACTCCGGTCTCTGAATTTGTCCGCTTGAATTCGACGAGAATCCAAGAAAGCAGAATAGAAATAAAACTGCTAATTGCTAAGGTTATTAACTACTTATTTAACTGCCGTCTTGACATTGATGAATGTTTGTCACCATGCAAAATGTGATTATAGCCAAAAGAAGCTATCTATCGTACATGCACGTAAATTGGTTGATAATTCCTTTTATCAAAATCGCGAAATGCTTAATTGAATTGAATTGAATTTTCCTTGTTTGTTTTTTGTTTTTATTCTTAGTATGTTATATTTCTTTTCGTTCTATGATCGTAAAACACACAAAGCAATCTTTTTACGTAATATAGAGCGTATGGTTTAGGTGTATTCAATAATTTTTTAAAAATAAAATTAGATAAATTTTTCAAATAAGTTATCTTTTGTTTAAAAAAATCTATATTATGGTTTGATCTTTGGAATTTGCGGATTTAAAATTCAGATTATCCGAATAATTCTGCCGAAAACTTGTGATTCTTTTAATCCGAGCTATATATATA
>VBVQ01001554.1:8332-26071 GCA_011636635.1 Tetramorium simillimum
GGATCACGTTGCATCCGCACGATAGGGCTAATATCTTCCTATATACGTTTCCTCAAACATCGTTTGTGTTCAGTTTTCACGTCGTCCCGGCTCGCCTCCATGCAGAAGTTCGAATAACAGCGAACCTGTGTTGGAGAGCGTCACCCGATCCCGACTTCGTTTCCCATCGTTCCGGTTCTTACGCGTCTGCGTTAGGGCGGATAAGTTTTCGCGGAGGGAGATACAGAACGGGTTGCACCACCACGGGCACCCCTCCGGGCGGTTTGCACACACAACACACACACACAGAACGAACCAAATTAAATATTGAATATCGATCGCCTTTCTCCGAGTCGGCTTGGCGTACACACGTTGCCGATCGCATGACCCACTTGCCCAATTATGCTATATACGGTGTCGCGGAAGTGCTAAATCATCGCGTAGTCGCAGCGCTGTAATACTTAGCAGATAATACGGTCGGACATCGCTTAGCATATTGTTGTGTCATCCGGTCTGATCGTCGGCCGATTACGTCGCGTATTATTTCAAAGTCCGGTGTAATTTCCAGTATAACTTTTCCGGGACAAGTAGCGCAGAAAAGAAAAATGCTCCGCTTTCGGATCTGCGCGGTGGAGGGAGGGGGGGAAGAACGCAACATATTAGGGAAATTTAAATACGAGATAACTCGTAAGTTACGACCGGATTATATGACTTCATTTCACGCCGAGAGGGAACGCCTTTTACCGGTTCCGTGTAAGAAGTTCCGGTGTAAAAATTCCGGCTGTTCAAAGTATAATTCACTTTATTCCGGCCTTATACTTGTCGCGCTCTTTGTTTTCAGGCCGCGGAATGGCATTTATAATTCCAGTTACGAGGTACGAAGGAAAGAAGATATTACGATGAGATGAATATTTTACCCTATCGCATCCGCCGTACTCTGCGGCACGATAAACAACGATCGTTTCCGCATCCCGGCGAGTACTCGCGCGTAGCGCGGCACACGCCATTATCCGAATCGAAGGGTGGAAAGATATATTATGCCATCTCTCGGCTCTTGCCTCCGTTACCGAAGAAGTAAATTGTTGGCGGCAGGTTGGCCCCGACGTCAAAAAGTTCAACGTCTGCGAGAGCAGGCGGGGCGGGTTGTCGGGAGGGGATGGGTTGTCGGCGGGTGAGAAGGAGCGAAAGGGTGAGACGCGAGCTGGAACGAAGGAGCAGCAGGGCAAGACGCCGCGCAGTTTATTGTGAGCGAGCGCGAACGGTAGGAAAGAAGACAGGGAGGAAAAGGTCCATTTTCCTAATAACGTCCCGGGTTCAGCCGTACGCCGCGCCGGGTAGGTTAGGTAGGTTCTCTCTTGCCGCTGTTCTATCCTGTTTCTACCCTCTTTGCCACCTTTTTCTCCCCTACGACCCACGCCTCCGCCGCCGCTACCTTAGAGCTCTAGCTGGCCCTCTCCGTCTACCGCGCACCGTGTTTATAACGGGTTTCTTTCTCTTGTTTAAGACCGTCCTTTCGCCACCCCCGTGGCACGAGCGGCGCCTTTTCTAACCCGCCACCTACTGGAGGGTTGTTCCGGGGTTGTTCCTCCAGCGATAAATAACTAGACGAGGATGGATAAGACCGAATCGCGAAAGCGCGGCGGGGAGAAAGAGGGCAGGGCACGAAGACCGCCGGAAAATAAAGAACCGCGCCGCATCTCGCGCGTTCGTCTTTGCGTTAGCGGCTGGCAAACATCGTGCTTTGATTAATTAATAACACAGCGAGAGAGAGGATGAGTAGGAATTCGTCACGCAATTACTCGTTAATTTCCCGTGAGCCGGCCTGGGTAAATCTTGCTCGTGTAATTGTGATTTTTCTGTTACGTTGGGCGAAGATGAGACCAAAAGAAATATTACGAAGCTGTTACAAGACTTCAGAGTTTCACGGCATCGTTTTAATAAGCATTTTTAATTAACGCATTCGTTGCTTTATATTTATTTCGAAAATCATTATACAACGTGGAGATTAAATGGAGGTCGTTAATATCAGGGGGGGGGGGCGAAGCACCTCGCCCGGCGAGATGTATCGGTTACATCAGTCTAATCGAGCGGGCAGACTTCTCGCGGGATTCTTTCTCGAGGCGTAAATCATTTCCTTTATAAAGACGACAGCGGACGACCGTGAAATATATAATTCAATCTCGAATAGTTTATTCATCCGATGTGATTGATCGATAATTAATTATCTGAAATTATTAAAGCCCCTCGATAAAGAGAGAGAGACGCTCCCCCTTCCCATCCCTCTCCCTTTATTCGTGTCAGGAGTAACGTGATACTCCATGATCAATCGCGAAACTCGTTTAGCGGGGTCGACGTATGACTTTCTCGATTATCTACCGGGGAGCGTATGACTGCCAATTAATCCGTCGAATATGCTGACGCGGGCGCTGGGAAGACGGCAAACCGTTTAATGGTTAAAATACGTGTGACGCGAGAAGGAAATGGCACGCGTCTGTGTGTACGTGTTGCGCTTACGTGTGCGGAGTGTGTGTACGTGTTGGTCACTGCTAAAAGGCCGGCGAGGTGGAGTGTAGGAGGGTCGATAACACGCTCTCCCACTCTCTTTATCTTCGAACACCCTTCGCTCGCTCCTATGCGGCCAGGTCGGAGTTACTTAACGTGATTAAATCCACCCCTGCGATCCCGCCCTCCAGCTGTCCGCGTATCCATCCCTTTACCCTTCACCCCGCCCCACCTCATCCAGCCCGTGCCCTCGTTACGTCTCTCGAATCGTTCCACGCACGTGTGAATAACCGTGCGAATCCATGTATTAACCGATTCGCGCGATCGACCCGTTTGCGTTTTATTAGCGGCCCTTTCGCGCGCATACGCTTTCGAACCCTCCTCTGGGGGGTTTTTTTTTTCTTAACGCGTCCTGTCGCGAGGTTTAACGCGTTTAGTTGGGTAAAGCTGTCGCCGCGCGCTTTTTACGAGCCCCCCCGCTCGTCGCGCTCTCGTCTCGGGAGTTCGAAGGGAAACGCAAGCGTCGCCGTCGCGTATTGTGCGCTGTTAATTAATTATTTGGCTAATTTATTACTTTAATCGCGGACTGATACATCGGGGGATTTGCATGTTTTATCTCTGCCTACTGTATTTATTATTCACGTCCTCACGTGAAAATTTTCCACGTTAACCATTTAAAGCGGTTCTTTAAATCGCAGGTTTGAATTTATCGATAATTTAATTAATTTAGGTTTATGTAATAAATTGAGGGGAATGCGAAGAACATTGTTACGCATTATGTTATTAATTGATCGATTTCTGTATAATGAAGTATGCTAAGGGGAATTGCATGTTTTTCTCCGTGCGTATTGTATTTATTGTCGGCCGTTTAATAGGTTTTCAATTGCGAGATTGAAATCATCAAATCGTTTTGATTAATTTCCTTTTAGCGCGATATTCCATCGAATACGCGATGATATTCTTTGAAAGGATATTTTTCGAATTTCCCGTTATCTCGTTCTGTCCGTGGAGTTTCCGTGGAAATTTCTGTCGCTATTTAATTATGTAACTTGCATTCAATTATTTTTGTGTGTACAATGCATTGTGCTAACAGGAGTGGCAGCACAGTTGGCTCTGCACGCTTAGTTATCGTAAGCCGTGTAATTTCCTTCAGATCGTATTTCCGAGCTCCCTGCTGAGTCACGTAAATTCAAGTGAAATGCCCCCAGCCACCCGAGATTACACCCTTCTTAATCAATTGCCGCGCCGAATTTACCGGCCGCGACAAACGCGCGATTCGGAGGAAAATCGTGAGTAATATTAGCCACGCGAGCGTGATACGGGTGATTCACTCCGCGTTGAAATTCTCATCGCAGAAGACTCGGCGGTCCTCTCGAAGGATTCGTCGGAGCGCACCGGGAAGGGAGAGGGCCATTTCCGGAAGGAAGAGGTTAACGGGGCGACCCGCTCGCTCACGGAGCTTCGTGTGGGATACATGAGCATGAATGTGAGTGTATTCGCGCGTATGTGTATGTGTGTGTGTATGTGTGTGTTCGTTGCGTCACATCGAGGAAGTCGATGACCCACCTCCACCTCCCTCTCTTCTCTGCTTTGCCTCTTCTCTCTTTTTGCACCGCGCGCACCGTCGTTGTGTGTTCGGATATTCCGCCGAGTAAACCTTTGGTAACGTTCGCGTACTTTCCGTATTTTCTCGGCGCGCGTGCTTGTGTGCGAGGAGGAAAAATTCGTAAATGAATTTTGCTCAGTTCGTCAAAAATCGAAAAGGTACGGGAATGAAAAAGAGAAAGAGAGAATCATTGTCGCACTGTTAGATTGGTCGTGCACTGGAAGATGGGACTTGCATTGTTGAATGACGGAAGTATGAAGGATACGAAATTTTTCTAGAAATTCGCGTACGAGGTACTCAATCACTCCCAGGTGGATTTATACTTGACGTCGCGTTTTTGAAATTCGGACTTGTTTAGTTCGAAATAAGTTACTCAAAATAATTTTTACCTTTTATTTAAAGACGTTAATTAATAATAATAATTACTTCCTGTCGTATTTATTGAAAATGTAATAAATATCTGTAATATTCGAAACCGTAATGCTGTTATTTCGACGGCACTTGTTCCAGTTGACACAATTATTGCTGTTACTACTATTACTGCTAAACCACTTATTTGATCAACATCGATATAATAAACTAAATTTACATAATACCACAATTACACGATCAAGTTGCGAGCAGCACGAAAAGCACGTTTCCATATTACTATCTTTGGGCGATTAGTCAAGATTATGGCGCTTGTATTCTCTGCGACCTGTCCTTTATCCTGTATTGTCGCAGAATTGCGTTCTCACGATGGGGATTCTTCCGTGAAGGGGCCGCAAGGGGATTCAGCCCCTCGTCGGTGATCCGACTCGTCGGTGTGGTTATTCATAAGGTCGATATCGGGGCGACTGTCGGATGCAAATCGAGCGGAAGTCAACGACGAGGCGAAACGACATCTCCAACCAAGTCTTTTGCTCCTCTGACCGAGAGAAAACGAGGGGGTGGGGAAATACGAAGGGGAGCGGTGGTAGGAAGCATGAACGACTCGATTAAAACTCCTCAGGCTCGCTTAACGTTCTCCTTCTCGTCGTCTGTCCGCTACTTCGTCTCCGAATCCCGAACGGCGATAGTTATCGTTGTAACTTTGCGAGGGTTTCGTCAAAATTTCTCGCGGCGTAGTTTCCGTTTTTTCGCGTGATGCGCCGTGATACGAAGTATCACCGGTCCTCGGTCAGTCCCTGTACGACGAGAATTAGCATTCGCGGAGTAATAGTAGTCGTAGATATTGCACGTAATGTCGCAAATGACTCGCAAAGTTCGTGAAGAGATACAAACAAAAATGCAATGTTGTGCTACAAGTTTACAAGAATGCGCTCGATGAAAGAGAAGAACAACTTTTCTGAACTTTGTTTCGCGTTATAAATGATATACCCGAGCGATTTGTTACCCGGATAACATTTCCCGGTGAAGTAGCGTGTAATTACAGGAGGAGAATTTAATATGCAAATCTGAATCGGAACATGCCGCGTGCACTGAACAACCAGTTACTGACATTGATGTCGAATTACCGAAGCTTGCTGCGGATAGTAAATAGCGCGTGTACTCGGGGCTGTGCGAGGTAACGCGAAACTGTTCGGCCGGGGCGCTGATTATGTAAGCGTTAATTAATTAATTATCGGAGGATGTTAATCGCCAAGAATCCCGCCGATAATTTCGCGGCGGCGCGGCGGCGGCGGCGTCGAACGCCGGCGGAGACAATGATATTAGCGATACGCGAAATAATGGCTCTCTTATGAAAATCGTCCTCGCGCGCCGGTAATTGCTTGAAACACGTATAATTACTGGCAAAACCGCGCCCGCCGCCGCCGCCGCCAGGCGTTCGGGGTCTCGCGCTGATGAAGGGGCGCGCAAATTAGAAAGGGCCCCCGATGTAAATGAGCCGTTTAAGCATTCACGGCGTCGCCGTGCCGTAAAAACGCGCAGGAAGAGCCTTCGGTCCTGCCCCGGCGCGGCGCGTCCTGCCGTTTAACACTCTCCCGCCGCGGATTCAAGGCCAACGAACCCCAGACTGACCCCTCGTCGTCGGGTTTAGGCTCATGTCTGTAAACGCCAGTCGTGTGACCCAGTTTGCATAAGCGCGCCCGTAGGCCTCGCGTGTACGTGCGCCCGATTCCGTGTGTGCGATAGCTAACCCCGAGCTCGGGGCGATCGAGTCGGCAGCGCTATGCTTTTATTATTCACGAGGGAGGTGCTTGCCTCGGCAGCACTGACATCAACTTTCGGAGGAGTCATCGGTTTTCTTCCCAGTGGGTACGGGCAAGGCTTCGGGAATTACGTCTGACTTAGTGGCTGCTTGAGAATATGTGAAATTTAGCGTAATAAATTCCGTTATGTGTTACGCCGTGGGTGCTTACCGGTGCAGCGATCGAAACTCGCTCGTAAGTAGAATTATATCTCATTGATTTTTTTTCTTCTTCTCAACCAGGCTATTTTGATTTATTGGCAATATTTTTGCCAGCCGTTTTCTATAATGCTTATGTAAATGAAAGTTTCACGCATGTTAATTAACTCTTGATGTTAATTAATTCTCAACGAGCATCTCATTTTTTAAGCAGAAATCGTAAAAGAAACACATAGTTGCAAAGATAAGATATCTTTCGCGTTCACGAAGACTGCGCGTCAAAGTTGCATTCGATCGAGATGCAATAGATGAGCATTGGCCAACAACGTTGCAGGAATTAATAATGTAATAAAACGGCGAAATATCAAGCCTCAATTTGGTCGGCATTGAATTCTGCGAAATTCTGTAATATTAACTAACCATGCACGATTTCTCTATAACTTGTCCCGTGTGCATCAGTAATCGAAGCGTCCAACCAGCCGCGGCCGTACCGATGGTTTGCCGATCGATGGCCGATGGACATACACGCGATGGTTTCCTGCAGGAAAGCAATCGCGTGGCGGGAGGGAGTACGGCGGGAGGGACGAAAGAATTACCGAATATAACCGGAGACGCCGCGGAGGCGTACGACCTTCGCCTGAGTATCGATTAATAGCGGGCTAAGCTCAATGCCAGGCCGAGAGCGATCCGCTAATCCGCTATACCGCGTATTGTCAATCTGGTTTGCTATCGGATTTAAGCGGTGTTAGGGGAAAACGCCCGAATTCCTTTTCCAACCGTACCCCTAAGGAATTTCCCCCGAAAGGGCGAGGTAAAGTAATTATTTGTCTATCCGCGTAATATGATTTATGAACTTTGATGCTCGCAATCTGAATCGCGTGATTGAAATTGCCGGGCTAAACTTTTTACTTGTATTTTCTTGTAAAATGAGCATCTTAGAAATTTAGATCGTATTTCACGTCGACATTCCGTCACTTTTTGAAATTTGAAATCAAGAACTTGTATAGGATCATTAATTTTAGACGTTTTAATTTTCTGTAGCAAACGTATCTAATTCTGCATAGTTACTTCGCCTTTTTTTTTTATTCACCTTATCGTTACTCAACTTCTATAAAAAAGGAGTCGGCATTCGAATCGCCTCGCCTATTAATTTATTCCGACAGGGGCGAAAAGACGGAGGGAGAAAAGATAGAAAGGTGACGGGTTACAGCAAGTCCGTGTTTTCCAGCGGAAACTTTTCACTCGGTAGAAACGTATAATTCACTTTTGCGCACGGACGGGATTTTTGTTGAAAGCCGCGCAAGAGCGCGAGGTAGTAGCCTGAGGTATTTCCCGTTCGAATTTTCAGCCCTAAAGAGAGCAAGCAGCGCCATGCAATATTTATATGCCGCGAAACTGGAAATATATGTGTTAAAAATATCCACGGTCGTGTTCGGTATAGCTACCAAACTTTTAAAATTTCATGCATTGCTTATAGCTGCGTATGCGGCCGCGTTTTACATTCTGTGAAGTATTTAACGACATGGTGAATAATTACAGAGTCGCGTAATGTTCGTAAATTCCTAGCGATTCCGTACTGCAAGTAGCAATAAGAATAGTAAATCGACCGTTCATGCATTCATTCAAACGTTATAATTGAATCCTATGTTTTAGAAAGGACAATATTCAAAATATATTTTTAAACAACCAACTACTAACATTTCAAAAGTAGTACTCTTTCTAATTCAATTTACATCTTGTCTCATTTACGATTGTTTTATCGGAAAATTGCCACTTTCTTTCTAATCCTTAAACGCGACTATAGCTTTCATTATCGCATTCAGTATCAGAGCCATGTTTACGCGAACATTCTTGCTCGGAACAGCACTGGCTCTCGATCTGGGAATTGTACCGCGTCATCCTGTCGCAATACGTATCGTTTCTTTTACGATGCACTTGTGGTGAGCCACGTGCAGCGGCGTTGAATTTGCAACCTCGTTCGCGACGTGCGCGGGTCAGAAACCATCAAAACTCAAAGTGCTCAAGAGGATGAGAGAGTGTGTGTGTGTGTGTGAGAGAGAGAGAGAGAGAGAGAGAGAGAGAATTATCCAGCAGCCTTCCTCGAGAAGTTTCCGAAGTCGGGATAACTTTTGCCTCCGACCGACGAGGAGAACTCTCGAGAATATCGCGTCGTCGTCGCGCTGTGCGCAGCCCGTTAATAACTATCCGTGTTGACGTGTGCCACAGTCCCGGCCGACTTTGTGCATCGTCATTCGTTGGCCCGAGACGACGAGCACTATGCACCTGGCGGGTGAATGAGCCTCGCCACACTCTACAACGCGAGTGAGTACAATAGAAACGGGCGAGCACCGTGTTTCGGCCGTTAACGATTTTTATTTCAAGTTTAATTCTTCTTCGCAAATCTCACGTTTTTTTCATTGATGCAATGTGACGAAAGAATATATTGAATACATTTTTTTTTTGTCTAAGTTTATCTCAGTCCATGGTAAAGAGCGCACTTTATTTCGCTCTGACAAATTCTATTTCCATTTTTCTCGCGGTACATATCGCAGCTTATCGCGACGGTTCGCCGTAGCACGAAAGATTGGACCCGAAGCAAGGGGCCAAGTATCCCCAATAGATAGGATCCATTTCTCCCGTCGAACGCCGAGCCTCGTTCGTTTCGCGATTTTACGCTTGCTCGAAATGGTCTCTCGAAAAATCGAATCCGACGACGACGACGACGACGAGGACGACGCGAACGGGACATTTCGCAATTGCGGGCGGGACGACCCGGCCAAGCGGAATGGAGATGCAAAGCCGCTCCAGATACGTTTGGATAAGCCCGAAGAAGCCGCCCGCCGGTACAGCGGTGGCGTTTATGCAAGTCGATTCCGCATCGGGGGACGCCCTGTGGAGTGCCGGCAAACTGGGTCGTCGCCATGCGCCGCGCTGCGCGCCGGCCGGTGGCACATGTCGGCTCACGTTTTTCCCTCTCGCATCCCTCCCGCGTATATGGCGCAGCTTGCCCCATCCCTCCGGCGTGATATCCTCCATTCCGTCTTTTGACACAAAAGACTCGGATTTCGCCGACCGTATGACATTTTACGTATTCTTGTACATCCCTCCGCTCAAAAAGGGACGGCACGTAACGCTTTCCTTTAACCCGTTTTAGAATCGAGTTATTTTAGAAAAGTCACAGCCCTCTGGATATTTTCTGTCTCTCTCTCTCTCTCTCTCTCTCTCCCTTATTACGGTTTTGGACCTCGACTAACACGCTGAAACGTCGTTGTTGGAAAACAAAATGGAAATTGGGATCAGGTAGGAGTTTTTCAGTGAATAAGAAACCGTTTGATAGTTTTATTTGACTTTATTTTACTTATCTTTTATTAATAAAAAAAAAGCATATTTTATTCACGCTCTTATTGCACTGTTTATATATAACAAAGCCGTCACGCGTTGCCTCGCTTCTTCTGCACTTGATAACGCAAAAAAGCGAGAGCTTTTTACAGCTAAACTCGAATAACCTGCCAATAAATGCGAGTTGCCCTTTGTCAGGCAACGGCGCAAGCTTCTTTATTATCTATCCCATTTTTAAATTGAAAAAAATAATGTTCAACCTTTTGTTCGAAGTAATACGATAGATTGTTCCTTATATAAATCAAAGGGGTCGCCAAGTGGAATGAAATCGAGGAAATTAGCAAAAAACATTACTAATTAATGTAACAATCGCAGGTTCCTTCTTTTCTCGGTAAATTATAAGTTGATATATTTATAAGTTTCAGAATTAGAACTGAAATGTATCCTCCCTTTTTAACGTAATAGTAGGCCGCGTTCGGTAGACAGTATAGAACGACATTACATAATTACATCGTTGCGTTTATTTGCGGGTGGGAGGGGGAGGCTTGCATTTGTCGGCTATTCTCTCTCTTGATTTTATGCCTCGGTAATGCACTTCTTCGCGTTTCGCCTACGTTTTCTTCGTCAGCTCGCCGCTCATACTTTCCTGCGGATGCAAATTAAACGTTACAGTCAAGTAATTCCCTATCATCAGTCGGCCGAACAACAATGAAGGGTATTGCTTAACGTGACGTCGTATGCGAGGAGGCAATCGGTTACCTGGAAGTGACTCAGAATTTCGTAGTGGCACCATCAGAAATCTAGGTCATGCTGACGATTCACGTTGCTCGGCTATGCTAAAGTAACTCTGAAAGGCCTGTGTGTTATCCGCAGCCAACGTACTTTCTTAACAAGGCGGCAAGTGATATCGCCTACAGTGATCATATCACGAATGCACGTTTATGATATTTCAATAAAATAGCGAAATATTGTTGGTAACTCTTGAGACAATCGTGTGAAAGACGGCTCGCTTGGATTCCGTACTAATGCAATAATATTTTTACCAGTCCTTATAATTAAAATGTCTATTCGTCATTCATTTATGAGACTCTTATATGAAAGTGGACTGAAATTGACTAAGTTTTGTAATTGCGACACGACGTTTTGCGATATTCGATCGGAGAAATTCAAGTCAACTATATCAGCTTGTTCCCAGCTGTGTTTAATTAACTTCAAAATGCACATGTTGGTCTGCAACCAATGTTTTCTTCTTAACGCGGCAGGTGTCATCGTGGACGCTGATTACGGTATTTCAATAAAGCACGTTGTCAGAAACTTTGAGATAATTTTTTCAATAATAAAAAGGAAAAAAAAAGAAATTGGTGATATTTTTTAATCTGTTATCAGCACTATTACCGATGACAGTCTCGCAATAAAAATGTTCGCTTTCGCACAAGTCATGCTTCTACATCGTGAACATGTCAAAATTGAGTGAATTATATACCGACAGCATGACATTTCGAAATATGACTCTTCCTCGATGTTGAGACTCTAAAGTTAATTTAGGATACATTCCCGCGTATGTGATAGGAGATTATTTACTGTTCGATTCGATAGAGCATTCCAATCGATGATTTCGTCAGTCCGGAATGGAAGACGTGCGATGAAAGCACGCTTTTAAATAGCAACTGCTGCATTCGCGCGATAGGCATTCGCGCTGCATTCGCGTTAATGCTTTTCCTCGCATTATTATTGCGCGGCGCTCGTGGAAGAGGCAGAGGTGTGGGCCGTCGATCTGTCGACGATGACTTATCGCCACCATCGTCGGACTCTATCTGCGTCATCGCGACAGCGGCACATAAACAATTCGATGTATCGCACCAATAAACGTAGTGCGCGGCTGTGCCCAGTGCCGATGCACGCACATCACATCGCGTTGCCGGTTGCAACGAAGGAGGCGAAACGTAATCGATTATCGAAGTCGGATATTAGTAGGCGTAATTAATACGCACCGGGATCGCCCGCTGGGGGCGACTATATAAAAGGGAACGTCTTGCTTAGTCCGCCGGATACAAATGAATTTTCCATCGATCGCCGTCCCGCCGAGGTTGAAAATAAATTTTTGCCCGACATAAGAAAAAATAAGTATTTAATCGACGATATTCACGAAGATCGGCGGAAGGTCGGGAGCGTACGGATTTTATTCCCGGAATGCGTCATCCCCTCGTCATCGAAATAACCGAGCTCCGCCGCCAAATCGCTTGCCCTCGGGTCGTATCGACGTCTGGTCTGCTTCGGGGACCTAATTTCGGGAACGAGGCCGATCGGCATAATGCGTCATGATCTCCTCCGTGAATTATCTATCGAGGCGCGGGAGCGAGAGGAGAGAAAAATACGGAGAATCACGAAGGGGGAGGAGGGTGGTGGGCTAAGACAACGGTCGCGGAGCGAAAGACAAAGTTGTGACGGGGAGGCAAGGTGGTCCAACCAGATCCTTTTGGCCAAACAGGTGCACGCGGAGCCGCCATCCGCCGTCCTGGCGTGTGCCGGCTAACTATACGCCTTAATAATATACGGACGCGATCCGTTCACGGCCGGCACGCACGCACACATTAACATAAACACAGGTCGCGCGCGCCCGGATGGACACATCGATCGATACGCATGTACGAGCAACAACTGGCCATCGAACGTTTCCGTCGAACTTCACGTTTCGTAGCGCTCTCAAGTAGGTGACTTTCGCTCAAGGTGCTCTTTCGGAAAAATCCCCGCGTTGTAACGAGGCAAAAATGGTTGTGCAAATATAAATAATCCTGGATTCGCAGCGCGGAGTCGTTAGTGATTTTTACATAATTCTCGTTGCTGTTCGAAAAATATTTGTTTTTTTTTCTTCTTCATTTGTGTACTCTAAAAATATAACGCAATGTAAGTAGAAATTGTTAATTTCATTAGTTTTTTCCAGACTTGTTTGTATAATTCTGCGTTCGTATTAAAAGCATCATATTGGTAATCCAGGATAATTATGGTGGCTAAATATTGCATCGCAATCGTTTCTGCGTCGTGCAAACTTTATGAAATGGTACGCATTCTACCGGTTTGAAAATGTATTTATATAAAAATTCGAATTTATCGAGCCGTCAATTTGATAGGATTTATATAGATAATTTGAATATTAATATTCTACGGGCCCGAGACTCGTGCGCGCCCGCGTTTTAATTAACAATCCGGTCGGACCACGCTGAAGCGTTTCGAAGCGCCCTTGTTACCACGGGGCGCTTCACTTTCGATCGGGCCATTTAGCGTTCAGTGTGTCGTCTCCGATGCATAACGAATCGGCGCGGGGCGTATCAATTCGTTATCTCCGCGTTTCCGCAACCCCCGCGCGCCCAGCGAGCGAGTCATGTGGGTGGGTAATGGGGTAAGAGAAACCGGGCGGGCGCCTCGAGAATGCTTCAGGTGTGCGTCGAGTAGGCGGCAAACACGAGGAAAGGCGAAGGCCCCTTACTCGGTGCATCCGAGTGCCACTTATGCACGATGCGCTCTCGTCGGGCGCGGGTGTGTTGCATTCGCGATACGACGCGGCACGCACGGGGGGACACGAACGAACGACGCGCCTCGGATTCGGTGGGTGTTGGAGGCACTCCACCTCGATGAGGCGACGACGCGTTGTAACAATATTTGCGCCCCGGCAGCGATCGCTTTTTAAAGACAGAGAACGCTTTCTCGTAATTATTCGCTATCGCCCCGTTCGCATCGCGCGGCATCGCGCACCGCCGATCGCTGGTTATTCATTGTTTCCTTCGCCTCGCCTCGTTCCGGGCGATACATCATCGCCCCGGCGCGTGCAAAGCGTTTTATCGTTACGAGGCGTCACGGCCTCTCCCGGCCGCGATCGTCCTGAAAAAGCTCGGCAAGTCGAAGTAACGAGCGGCGCATAATTCAATAGCGGGGAAGAAAGCAGATAATCTTGTTTTCGAACAAGTTTCTCGCGACAGTTGGAGAAACGTTATAAGATATATATATACTTAAATGAAGTGGAAATGATGCGAGAGATATAAAATGCAAATTTCGTTGAGATACGATTGAAGTTTCCTATAAAAATATAAAGTTTTGATACACACGCGCGATATAGAGTCACGTTATCGCATGATGCACTCACTCTGCATCGATAACGATTTGCAAAAGTAATTTATTATCACAGTTCGACTTTGAATTATCATACAGCGAGCGTTATCATTTGAAATATCTAAGGAAGAGATACAGCAAAAGTCTTCTCAAGTTTTATTTAAGCAGATTTGTGCTTCTACAACTAATTATCTTCAATTTATACATCTCCTTCGTACGCCGTATAGATTTTAATGCTGTTAACTCGCATAATCTATCAGGTGGATAGTTGGTATAAACTGAGGTTGATTAAACAAGCAATTGCAGCGCCGATCATCGATGAATCCCGCGTCATTGAATACATTAATTCGAGTCGAGTTTAGTCACGTCGCAGCTCGGATTCCGCGATAAACTTCCTGCTGCTCGTAAAAGCCGAGGCGCAATGAAATACGAGAGTAAGATGTACAGGGCCGAGGAATAAATGCAGAAATCCAAGCCGCTATAAACAGTGTATCGGTACACTACACGCGAATATCGGAAACATGCACTCCCTTATGCAATAAACAACGAGTAGCGAAGAGGAGAGCGGCTAACAGAGACAAATGATCGAAACATTTTCCCCATGGCTTCGATTCAATTATTGGGGATTCAATTATCTTGCCGTGGGTGAACGTCCTCTATTCTCGAAAAGGGATCGACAATTAAGACCTACGGAGCGCGCAAGTTCACGCCCAGAATTACACTTTAAGAGATTTTTTTCCAGCTTCCTGTATAATATTTACCTTTGTATTTCACCCCCCGTGTAAGAGTCAACGCGACGAGCGCGCGGGATCGTCGATAAATCCCGGGGAGAAAGGTTTCCCCTGGCAACCTAAACACGCATAAATCTCTCAATCGAGCCGAGTCCCCGCTTGTGCCGAAGTTTCCCGCTTCCGAAGGAGGGTTCTTCAACCCCGACGACAGTTTGGCGGCGCGCGCGGTGTTGCGAGCAGTGTCGTCGCGCGCGCGCATAGTCGCTCGCGCTTCTTGCCACGCTCGTAGGGCCCCGATGCGGATCCCAACGGGCCCCGCACCGCTGCTGCCGCCGCCCGAGAAAGAGAGAGGAGGAGGGAGCGACGTAACAAAGCCCTCGGTGCGCGCAGGTGAAGCGACCGTCTGCTCCGCCAAGCTGCGCTCGCGCACAGGGGCCCCTCTCGTCGGCGCGTGTTCCGGGGCCCGTTTATACCGGCGCGCCACCCGGCAGCGGCGGGCAACAGCAGCGGTGGCGGTGGTAGTAGTAGTAAGCAGAAAATCGTGCCGCGGCGATGCCGCCCGACTAGAAGGTCTAGAAGGGGCCCCTTCGAGCCTCAGTCAACCGACGCGCGTCGCTAAGGCTGTACACGCCGCGCGCGCGCTCGCTGCAGCGCGATTTAAACTTCTCGACCGCCGATTGTGTCGCCGCGAAACGTGGTTGCTCGGCAGCTCTCGCGAACCAGTTCCAGACGATCCGAAGTTTTCGCGCGAGAGGAGTGGGAACTTCTTGGTTGACGCTCTATTAATTTCCACTTGGATTCTCGGTGCACCGATATAGCGAAACGGCCGCGTCGCGACCGCGGGGATTCCTAAGGCTTGCGCTTTATTGCGGCGCCGATCGATTCGGGAAGTTGTGAGTGTGAAAAGGAGGTAGGAATCTCTAACCGAGGGGCTTTTACGTGGGTCCCCCTATATCGATCGCCGTAATACGCGACGAGAAACTAGCGTCGCGTGTCATCCGGCCTGGCGTTGTGACATTTAAACCTGCGTCGACCCAAGTGTTGACCGTGCGATTTGCAAGTTTGCGCTGTGCGATCGATCGTTTCGAGTGTGAAGTGTGTTTCCGCGGAGGCAAAAGCCGTGGCTCAATTTGAGAGAGAGAGAGAGAGAGAGAGCGCGCGCGCGCGCCGCGCCGGTGCAACAATAGAGGAGATGCGTCGTGCGATCATCGGGCGTGTGCATGCTTGAATTAATCAACGTGCGTGTCATCGAGCTTGAAGCTCATTTAAATTCTACTCGCCGTGAAATGTTGATGAGGGAGGGAGGGGGGATGGGGAATTACGTGCGGAACAAAGTTGTGCGCAGTATCGATCGGGTGTTGAGTTTCAAAACGAGGTTCAACTGACGCGCCGTCCCTATTGGTTCGCGATGAAGTGTATCGCGTGACGTTCTTCATAAAGCGTCCGTTCTCTCCGCGCGCATATTTATCATTCGCTGTCGTCAGCGAGTTATCAGCGTCTCATTAAAATTAGTTTTGCGCGATCAATTGTGCCGTCGTTCGCGACGCTGACGCGAAATTACGAGGAAACCTGGTGTCATCGATCGGAGTCTGGTTTCGAAACGCCAAAGCTGGAGCACGAAGGGGAATTTCTTTTCGACGCGGCCCGCGCATTCCGCAACTGTACTCGCGGAGCGAGGTTGATCGCGAGCCGCGGTCGCACATAGTTGCAGCGTGAAATTTGTAATTAAGATTTTCGGACTTTGTGAGGAGCGCAGTTCTTGTCAACGATAACCCTGCTGCGTATTAAGCAGAGTGAAACACCGAGTCACGCCACGTGCCGCGAAATCGATAATTTCAGAGCATCGTCGGGGACTCTTCAAGGGAGAGGTGGTGATTTGAATTCACGGACGTGGCGCTTACTTTTCACGGCCGCTGATCCGACCGCCCGATACCATCAGTCGCATCGCGATCGGTGCGCGACGCGTGTCGTCCCCGAAGAGAAGACGGAATCCAACCCGTGCGAGTCCAGCGTTCTTATTGACCGCCGTCCGCCTGTCATCCTTCACGTGCTCACGCATGCGTCGCCTCTAGTCGCGGACGTCACCGGAATGACAATCACTTCCAATCGGAACGATTAACACGAGAGGGGAAACGGTGCCGAGGCGATCGGACTGGTTGCACGTGGGGCGCACCGTTGCGGAGAAGAAGAAGCCACACGCTGCGCAAAGTTCAGCAAAGTGTGCACACAGATGACCCCGAAGAGGACCCTTGCCGGCCGGATTTAGCCGGGTCTGGGTCAGTCGCTCACGTGTAGGCGCTTCCGGCGTGGATCCCCCCCCCCTCCCCGCCGACCTTGGCGAGGGTTCTCTCTTTTTCACGCTCGGTACCGTGATACCGCTCGCTCTCTTTTTCTTTTACCCCGACGGCTGGAAGTTAATCTCAACTTTGCGAGCGGGACGCAAGTTTTAACGAAACGCGCCAAAGTTGGCGAAGCCCGAAGCCTTGCAATTTTGCGACCTTGAAGAATTCTTCACGCCGCCGACACCTGTCTTCGCGGCGAAGCGTTTCTTCGCTGATGCCGTGACGTGTGGATATCGAGCGAACCCGCCGGCTTTTCGAGAGCGCGCGGCCGGAGTAGCTTCCGGTGGATCTTGATCTGACGTTTTCCTTGGCGCAACCTTGGAGGAAACTTTTTTTCCGCCGTTTTTACCCGCGCAACCTCGCGTGTGCGACGCGAGTTCGAAGCCGTTCCTCGCGCGCGTGCGGCTTTTCACTGTTCCCCCCCCTCGGATAATGTGAGCTTTGTGTTTAAGCGCGCTGAATGCTCCGCTTGTGCGGCGAGCAGACGCGCCGCGACCACCTCGTCGCAATTTCCTGAGATAAAGCCGATTCCACGTTGCTTCGGTGCATTGTGCGGCGCGATAACGGGCTAAGCGTAATCCACTTCGATAACAGAAAGAAAATATCTCCTGGAGATACAGCTTTGTTTTCCGTAAACAGGATCGTGCGTGTTCAGTTCAACCCATCACTAACAATAAGCTCGAAATCCAGGACCGTAATAAACTCGATTGAATCCTGAAGAGTCGACGAATTATCGCTGGGGAATCTCGCGAGTGCATAATCGTACGGGAGTCGAATTCCTTCGGCGGGGATACCCAAGCGCAGAAG
>VBVQ01001555.1:0-33133 GCA_011636635.1 Tetramorium simillimum
ATGTTTGCTGTAAAACAGTGAGCTTAGAATATGAGATTATAGGAAAAATCACTTTGAATGTAAAATACTTTTTTTTGTGCAATATCAATTTTATTATTAAATTTAAATTATAAATATTAAATTTTAATACTTTTAATCCTAATATTAAAGTGTATAAGTTATTGCATGACATTCATGGCTAAACGCATTTTCTCAGTAACTATAATCTATATCAGTAATTATCTTTTTCGTTTATTAACAAGAATTAAGTATGACATTTAAAAAGAACCGTTAACGATGGTACATTAAATACTTTAAAAGAGAAACAATAAAGTGCATAAATAAAATCCCCTTTCGATGTAGCTAGTATAGATGAATGCACTATCTCTAGGCTTTTTCTGGATAAAACAATCCATTTTTTTCCATCCAATGATTCATTGACTTTTCTTAAGTTGTAATGAGCATGATCGAAATGCAATGCGGATGTAGGTCATTTTCCTTAACATGAATAAATAATGAGTCTCACAGGAAAACTATTAAATCTTACTACAGAAATGAGATACGTAAAATCCAATTTATTGCATTAATTTTTCTTATAATTTCTTTTTATAAGGGAAAGATTTTTATTTTACATCCTAGAAAAATTCAAAATCCAAAAATGATTATTTAAAAATTTTCTAATTTTTTGAAGTTTTTTATATCTCTTTTTATTCTTGTGATTTATATCTCTTTTTATTCTTGTGTTGTTTAAAACTGTAATCATAGTCACACTGTAGTCACACTAAATTGTTGCATGAAAAATTGTTTAAAATATTTTATTTCAATAAACTATTACGAATTTTTCTTTTTTAATTATTTTAAGTTGCGTTTGTCTTCCGTATGGTAAGTTTTAGTTGCATGGCCGTAATTTAGATTAAATTTCGTAGCATAATCATTCTGATCGTTACATGCTTGTCTCTTTGGTTTAGCAAGTTCACGTAATCGCTTAGGACAACGTCTGTTATTATTAGCAACGATACGGGCATAAGTATCAAGAAGAAATGCCTTCTTATCAGATTGATGAAATGATCCCAAAACTTGCTTGCTGTCCACTAATTTATGAGTTTGATATTTACCTGAAAATTTGAAATTTATATAGCTGAGAATTGAAAAAAATTGTAGAACAAAGTTGGTGATAAGCTATTGATAAATCGACAGCTATAATATTGTTTATTCCATGCATGTATCGATTTAGACGAAGTGGAATCATTAGCAAGATCTCACCTGTTGTGGCATTGGTATGCTTTGTAGATGAAGGTGAAGTATGAGATGTCGATGTTAAATTAAAATCTGGTTTTTGCTTTTGTTGAGTAGACTGATTCAGATTGTCAAATATCTGTCGAGCATTGGTTACCTGAATGTACGTTTTAACGTTATATTACTATATATTTTTAATCCTATATTAGGAGAATACTACCTGATTGTCGAGATTGTTGTGCCTATTGATTTGCTTGTTAGGCTTTTTTACCAATTTTTCATATTTAGATGCATTCGCTGATTGAGTGTCACTATTCATATCGCTCTATCGTGGACTATCTTCTGCAGGAATGATCTATTTTCCGATTAATAGAGATATTTTAATGTGCAATGTCGAGACTTTTATTAAAATTATGTCATTTGAATTATTAAAAGTAGATTAAGAATTGTTGACTAGAAATTTTGATCCAAACTTAAGATTTGCGTGAATTTTTGATAGCCAAAGCAATGGTCTCTTTCCTCCTTCGTTATTCAATTGTAATTTCAATCTGTCCTATTATCGCTCGTCATTCTATTTCCGGTGATTTCGTCATTTGAGAAATGAACTTTAATAATTTTATGAAATCTGAATTTCTACAAACAAGTTTTATTTTATTTCGTGTTCCTATGATCTTATTAGATGTGATGAATCATTTTATTGAATAATGTATAGAAATAAAAATGCATGAAGTCTTAGAAAGATTTATTACTACAAAAAATATTAGTGGACGGATATAAAATATACATATATCAAATTATTAAATACAATAATCCTTAAAATTACCAGATCAGTAAGTTTCTTATATTTGGACGGATATACTTAGAAATATGGCTCCGTTAGACGGACGGTAGCAACGGCAGCAATCGCGCTTAAAATTTATATATTCAACTCCATATCTCAGTCATTTGTACTTTTATAAAAATATACGTGTAAAGTATGTATAAAACAATTTGACTGATATTTAGAATCTTTGATAATATTAGCGATGCGTAACAGCAATAAAATATATTGCTAAATATTATATATACATGTATATTATGTATACATATATATTTATATATGTGCGTATGTATATGTATATACTATCAATTAATAAAATGTGCTATATCAGATTCGATTGTCAGATCTCTATTTTTTGTTCTATTTGTGATCTTGACACGAATTTTTATTCGTGTAAAGCGTGTAAATCTCAATATTTATCTACCAAACGCGAAAGTAAACGTAATCATAACTATTGTGGCGAACAATGAGTAACTTATCGCTGATGCGCCTGCATTACAATCTACAATTCTCCTGGCTCTCATAAAATCTGGCCCGAGATACGCGCTGTATTCCCGTTTGTGCGGCGGAATCACCACTAGCTGCTGGGTGGCATCTTGAAAGATAAGATCGCTGTAAGGCGATGGGCTATAATACATGCTGAAGCTGAACTCATCTTGCTCCTTTCGGCCGTAGAACTGTTGTGCGTATATAAATAGATTAATGTATGCGTTGATTTGCGTTTGGTTGTAGCCATAATAACCGCCGCGCGTGACAATAGCATTGGCGGAGACTTTCCCCAGATTGCAGTTTATGTAATCCGTAGTCGGTCGGCGCGTACCATCTGGGCAAAGCAACTCGAAGTCTTTCGTGAAGGTGTTGCGCGCCCAGAACTCCCTGCGTTTGCCGTCGGTATTCTCCGCAACTGTCGTATGTTTTACAAAAGACACATCGCCGCCACCCTCCACCAGACATCTAAAGGCACCTGTGTATCCGAAATAATCCTCGGAAGCGTCTCGTCGGCAATACCGGTAGCTCACCCCGTGGCACAAGTCGCACATGTTATCGTAAGGCACGCCTACAAATGATTATAAATAATTAATCAAACATTAAAAGAAGTTTTGTAGATGCAATTATTTTATGAAAGAGTTTGCTATTTTTATCAATTAATAAATTAACTTTGTTCATTTTCAAATTTCCAGTTTAGAAAAATTATTAATTTGGAATTTTTATTTGGAATTTTTTTTAACTACCTATGTTATATTCAGTGCTCAGTGCGCCCGGCACGCAAGACTTGCTGAAATATTCGGCTGCGGCGCGTACGGAATCGCAACCGTATCCCCTAATCCATTTGTTAGAGATGAGATACGCCAGCGGGTAAACCCATCCTGCGGCCATGTTGATTCCAGTGTGACAAGTATATTTGTTCTTGAGATACGTCAAGTCTGTGTTGTCGTCCTCTTCCTTTGCAACGGCGACAACATAATAATCCGGTGTACCTAAATTGTACACCTCGGATATAAATGGAATCAGTTCGAACCGCAGTCCAGCGGTGTAAACGTCACTGGCATCTAGTACAGTTACATCGGCAATCCTACCATAAAAGAGATAAAATTATACGTCTGTAATTTTATTTCAGGATATATTTACGATATATTTTTTAAATACGTACCCGTTTTGTATTAACTGCATACAATTTATTTGGCTGTGACCCCTGTGACAAAGTAATTCTGGCTTCAACAACTGAGCTTTCAAGGCGATCTACAACAAACAGCAAAGATATTAAAATTAATATTAAAATAATTTTTAAAGTAACTTAAACTGTCATTTTGTTAAGTATGTAGTCTGAACTATACCTTCATCTTTACGCATTTTTCCATTTCTGGATCGGATGTAACGCATAATGTCATTCGATTTACGGGACAATGACGAACTCCTAATACATGGTCTAAAGATCTTCCTAAATATCCAGTGTACGTTTGATCTTTTTCGGCTAATTGTACGAAATCGCGAGCGGAGTCCTGAAAAAATGGAATGCGGATAAGTTCTAACTCAATTAGCAAATAAATGAAACACGAGAATATTAAGAGAAAATTAAATTACAGAGAAAATTAAATTGTGCTGTATTCCGTATCTAGGCGCTGATTCGTATAAATTGAACATTTCTATTGGTCGCACACTCGCAGGTTCAGTGTGATCTCTATCTCTATCTCTATTGTAATAATCGAATGTATCGTTGAACCCGGGCCTGTCCCACGAGTTCAATCCTCCTTCCGGTCCTCCTCTTGCGCCACTGCCGCCATAGCTTCGATCGTATCCATTACGATCCCAATTGTTGTCGACGTTATATTCGTTCGGATTTCTAAATCCGCCTCTGTTAAAGTCATTGTCGCCATATCTGTTGTTATAACCTGGACGGTTTTGGAAATCCCGCTGATTAGTATCGAAACCACCTTGATTGTTGTCGAAACCTCCTTGAGTGTTGTCGAAACGATTTAAGCCCGTGGTATCATTTCTATTTTTGTGCAGTATACGAACGGCTTTCTCCAAAAATCTTTGATATCTCCGACGAATCTCGAAGTTGGTTGCCGAAGACGTGACTATCGCACGGGATGGCACTTGGCCCCAGTTGCAGCTTCTGTAATCGTCCACAGGTCTGCGAGTAGAGTCCTTGCACAGCAATTCGAATTGCTCCTTCTTTACAGAGCCTAATAGCAAGAATTATAAAAGTTAGTACTTCGCTGATTCCCTTTTCTGTGAAAACTTAAATTACAAGTCCACATACTAAAGTCGAATGTCGTCGAAGTCATCTCATGCACGGTCGTATGTACCAGAAAGGCAATTTCGCCTGCCTCGACTAAGCAGCGGAAAGCCCCCTCGTATCCTGAGTAAGGATCTTGAGGCGTACACTTGCCACCGGGCA
The DNA here is from genome assembly GCA_011636635.1 of Tetramorium simillimum. NCBI lineage: Eukaryota > Metazoa > Arthropoda > Insecta > Hymenoptera > Formicidae > Tetramorium > Tetramorium simillimum. The sequence goes on from VBVQ01001555.1 coordinate 4,938, forward strand.
CTTTTCCGATGCACAGACTGCACAACTGGTCAGAATTGTCACCTGAAATTGATTTTCTAGATTGTAACGACTATAAGATGGAAATGTAATCTACATATTCTTACACTGAACTTACCGAGCGGATTATATTTATCAATTAACGAGTTGACAGCACAACTAGGCCCAAAGAATTTAATCGTTGACTTCACATGATTGTTACAATCGATAACTTCCATTCCTCCATGCCTCATGAGCTAAATAGAAATATATTTTATTAACACAAACGTGTTAAAAATCAATTATACTGTGTTTATATGTTTACATTGTAATAGATGAATTTTACTCACATTGTTAATAGGAATAACCCAACCAGCCAGCGTGCCAACGCCAGCGAAGCAGCCCTTCTTGCCTCTGAGATCGTGCAGACTGTTTACATCGAGCAGAGAGCCCTTCTTAATCACTGCAACGGCATACTGATAATTCACATTGTTTTCATATATTTCCTGCATTATTGGTACAAGACTGTGGTATCGTCCAGCTATGAAGACTTCCCCGGCGTCCAGCGTTGTTATCTGCGCATCCTCGTGGTCCAACATGGCCATACATTCCTCCTTGTTGAAAGCCTGTTTGCATCGCACCGAGAAATAATCGATGCCGAAGAAACCTATCTCACGATCGACTGCCCTGGCGAAGGCTTGACACTTGTTCTGCTCGCCCTCGGAGACCGTACACCACGTCACCGTGTTGTTGAAGTGCTGACCTGTAGATAATTAATTAATTAATTAATACAGCAATCGTTACAATGGTCAACATGTGATACAGCACTTTACATTCCAACATGTTGTGTTCTTCACAATGCAAATAAGTTTATGCAAGTATCACGCAATGAAGTAAAAGTCAGATAGGATATATTATCGTCGAGATTGAATTAAATACGTTAATTCAACGTGAAATATGATTATTTTAGGGATAACTGTTCATAATTTGACGGGCGTTGCGAGTTAACGCCTATGTTCTATGACGCGATCGTTAATCGCATTTCTGAGACATTCGTTGCAAAAAAAGGTGCATTACCGTGAATTCGACATGGTGCAAAACAGCAGAGGAACAATAATAACGCGTAATATCGAAGCCACATCCTTTCTTTTAGGCGTTCCTCTCGAGTCAATCACACACGGACAACACCCTTGACATGACTACTCCGGCAGCAGGGACAACTGCATTATGGGAGAATTTGCACCAGCGTTAGTGACGCCATCTGGAAGTGCGCCTTCCTAGGTTACGTTCCAAAACTTCCTCGCCGAGGAAAATTTTATCCCAAACTGAAAATTATTGATGTAAAAAAAAGATTATAATCTTGATAAATATAATATTATCCATGTGTTGTTTTAAATTGAATATTTAGAATGACTTAATTTTTTAATCTAAAAATTTTTTTAAGTGATTAAATTTTATTACTAAAGCTAATATTATAAAATTAATTGTAAAAGGCCGGGATGGCCGCTCTCAGGTTTCTCTCTGCTGGTAGAAATGGACATTTCCACGGTTAAACCTTAGGTACTCCCTACGTTCATTTTCTCCCAATTTCTCCCACTGGGAGCGTATCCTATACTAAAAATCTACAGGCTACGTTACGTATATTATACACTTTCAATATAGTTTACGCTCCCAGTGGAAGAAATTGAGAGAAAACGAACGCAAGGTACTAACGGGAGTCCGAGTACCCTGGCCCGGGTCACATTCCGGCTGCAGTGCAGGGCGATCGCGTGGGAATTTGGTGATCGGGGGAATCCGCGATCTGTCAAGTTTCGGCGAATCTCGTCGCCGAGATGACATGAGGGACGTGCGATCGACGGGCGAGCACGCGCTGGAGCACGACGATGCACGAGTCGCGCGCCTGGGCCCGATTGCCGCATGATGCTCGCGAGTTCGCGAGGAACGTGTGCACTCTGCACCACGAACGACACGACGTACGCGGAGCGATCCGGGTCTTCGAGCTAGTGCGACTGGAGGCTCGTGCCCCGACGAAGGAGCGTTGCTGAGCTTGACAGCTCGTCGTGCGTGAACTCTGGAACTCTGGGGGACGAGAGAGGGACTTGCGGGGCCTTTCCAACGGGATGCGCCTCTCCCGAAATATTTGGCAATACGAACTTCACGTCGGAATGTCCACTCGAGCTTGCATTGTCGGTCGGCGGCGGCAGAAGTAATTTTAGGAATTGCATCATCCTTATGGCTCTTCTTCCGTCACGATTGAGCACTTGAAATTCTCTGATAACAACAACGGGGAAGAAAGCGGTTTTTCTTTTCCAGGGAGAAGGAAATGCCACTGAGAGATATTGACAATATTGAAAGCGGCACTTCTGTCAATTAACACTTGCAATCTGTATTTTATGAGATAAGCCTTCTGTAAACATTGTTCAACATGGATAACATTTGGAAGAGCATAAGGTTTAAATATATCTTTGCTTGCATCTTGATTACCTTCGTTACGTCGTGTATAATCAGCATATCTCCCATCAGTATCGGTTAGTCGTCGCTATTTTGAAAATAAACGTAGCGCAGGGTAAAAATAGTTGCTTCAAACATAGCTTCATTATTTCAGATGAATGCAAATGCGAAACAAACGCACAGCCGAGTCAACACCTCAAGCAGACCGACGAGATTAATGGACATAAAAAGAAGGCTGAGCATCGCATGGCCATACTGGTGCCATTTAGGGATCGCTTTGAGGAATTACTGATATTTGTACCACATATGCAGAAATTTCTGGATAAGCAGAACATAGATTATCATATATTTGTGTTGAATCAGGTATTGCAGTATTAGAGAGGCTTGCGAGCGCATGAAGTACAATGTTTAAATCTCATATGTAATATTTTTCCTCAGGTGGACAGATACAGATTCAATCGAGCGTCCCTCATAAACGTAGGCTTCCTCGAAACGGAGAAAGCGTTTGATTACATTGCAATGCACGATGTAGATCTCTTACCTATGAACGATCAGTTATCATATGCATATCCAAGTACAGAACCTCATCATATATCGTCACCAGATTTACATCCCCGGTATCATTACTTTACCTTTATCGGTGGTATTCTACTTATTAAAAGGTATGTCTGAAATAATACACCATGATAATACATGATGAAGGTATTGATCTGTATACTATTATTGACTGTATGAATTTTCGCAGGGAGCATTTCATACAGGTGAATGGAATGTCCAATAAGTATTGGGGATGGGGTCTCGAAGACGATGAATTTTATGTTAGATTGAAAGAGGCTGGCTTAAGTGTCAGTCGTCCACAAAATATATCAACGGGAACGCATAATACATTTAAGTGAGTCATTTTATAAAACTGTCAACTTCAGTATTCATCGTAAAATGTAGAGCTAGATGAAAACGTTTGGCTTTGTCGATTGTACGCGGAATTTATATTGCAGGCATATACATGATAGAAATCATAGAAAGAGAGATATGACCAAGTGTTATAATCAACGGGAGGTTACTAGAAAGCGGGATCGGCAAACTGGCTTGAATAATGTCTCGTATAAAATATTGGATACAATCAAGATGACTATATCAGATACTTCCCTAACGGTGATCAACATTTCCCTGCAGTGTGATAAATCGAGCACACCTTGGTGCGAATGTGAGAAGCTAGTCGGATCAAAGGATCAAGGGAGATCAAAAGAGAAAAAGAAGACTAATAATAGTAAACTTGCCACTGGATTGTAATTATAATCTTAGTAATTTAATTGTTAAAGATATAAATGTACTCAAAAACAACCTTCACAATTCTTCCATTTTTTTATGTATTTAACTTAGATAAAAATAAAATAGTTCCCTAGAGCGTGTTCATACATTGTTCATATAGGAGATTCTTATAGTACAAATTATTTATATATATTTTTAATGTTTTTTATATAGATATATATAATACAAATCTATTAAAGTTTTGTTAGAAAATCAGCAAAGTTCTCAGCAAACATTGTTGCTAAGAATGTAAGTTGACAAGTTATTTGAATATAAACATTTCCATAGATGATTATACCATCATTTATTTCATGATAAATGATTATTTGTTTCTAATTGCTCTGTATATATTAAATTAGATTGCACATATTTTGGTATTATTTTTTTGTAAATGGCAATTTATTCTTGTATAGAATTCTCATAATTCTGAGTGCCTTTGCATGATTTTGGATTCTAGATCCGTGTGAAGCTTTTGTACAGTCCTAACATGTTTCTTTATGTGCTGTTCTGCAGTTGAATTTTCTAAATCATGTTGACCTTTCTGTGCTGCTTCCAAGGCTCCTTCCGCATGTAGATGTCGCAGCTTAAGTAATCTCGATTCGTAGTGCAAAAGTTCCTCCTACGTAATCATATTCATTAATGCAATTTAAATGTGTTTAATTTAACAATCTAAGTTATGAAAATTTTGCTAATGGCTTTAACATTTATAAAAATAAGTTTGTAAGTACCATTCTATCATTATTCTCACAGTTATGTATGAGGAGAAAAATTATGAGACTAAATTGGAATTGCTATTATCATTATATACCTTTAAGGATGATAATTCTTCGGGAGAGAATTTTGCTTCCAATGCAACTTTCCATAATCCTTGTACTTTAGGTTCTACAAATTCCTTATGGTTTGGTCCCTTTGCAGTGAGTCTGTCTAAACGATCGAATCCATTTCTCAGCTCTAAATGTTTTTCTCTGAAATAGAAACAGTGATAAAAGCTAATTCATACATCCATATACATATATATTAATCTTTTACAACATCTGTATACCGAAGTAAATTTGCTTTTTCCTTGTGATCCAATTTTCGATCTGGTATATTGTTAGAAAATTCCTCCTGCTCTTCTAATTCGTTCCAGCTTTCTGGTTTAAGATGTAAGGTATCTAAAGATATTAGAGATACAATATATAAATATAAAATATAAAAAATAAAATTTCTAAAACTAAATATATATACTACTTATATATGTGTAAACTATGAAAGACTAACTTTCAGATTTCTCTGAATCTTTAGATTGCTCCTTCAATAAACTCAGGTACTCATCTACTTTTTCTTGATGATGATGGAACTCTTGTTTTAAAGTTTCAAGCTCTTCATCTAAAATAATTAGAAATTATATTATAAATAAAATTCTTATAACATACTAGATATCTCTTTCTTCGCAAAGATTGGGACCAAATTCATAGTGTTTTGATGGATTCGAGTAAGTGAAAATAGTTTATGTAAATTTATGCCTCAAAATGCTTTATTAAAAAGTTATAAGTAAAAAAGTTATAAGTGTTCAAAAATTCAGAATTATTTTGTAACTTATGAAATGGAATTGCTCGTGAATCTTTGAACACTTTAATAAAATATCTTGGAACATATAAACTTATATGAATTTCTTTCCTAATCTTTATAAACACTCTTCCTACTTCTATTGATATAAATTGCATACCAGTAAATCCAGCCATTTCAGCTTTAGCCCACAATTTGTTGAGTCTTATATCCTGAAATACATCTTTGGCAACATAATTACTACCGTCGTTCAGCGCTTTGTGTTTTTTAAGTAACTTTGGATCCTCAGTCTCAGCGAAATGTTCCAGTAAGTCATATGTACTCATTATTCCTTCAACGAGAAAAAGTTAAGATTAGCAAAAGAACTTGGGAAAAGAAACACAAGTAATTGGATGATGCAAAAATTACCGATGAGCTTTTGTCTCAGACGTGCCTCTTCCAAACCGTCGGGATCCTTTCCATCGGACTTGAAATGCTTGTACGCAATCTCTTCCTTGTCATGAATCTTCAATTCACTGAAGATCGACTGCAGCTTGGTATCCGTCAGACGCTGAAATAAATATTTATGTATTACTATATATAAAATTAAAAATAGAAAATGCATATCCCAGTAAATATCAATTAAAATTGTAATATAATTTCCTACAATATAAATATAAAATAACACATATTGTATATAACAGTTACATTGTTTAATAAGAAATTAGAATATTGATGCCATATTAATTGGTATTTATTGGTATTTATATGGAAAGAAAATATCTACATTTACTCATTTTAAATTATGTTTTATATACAATTACTCACGTTTTTGGCCTTAACCCAGAGTACATTCAACTTGGCCATCCTGAATGGCTTGTCCAAGTCTCGGAGGGAAGTTGGTAACTGCGAGGAGTCTGCATGCTTAGCTTTATTCGCCTCGGCAGAATATTTGTTCTCCCCTACGCCGGTACGAACCGACAGGAGACACAGAATTGTTAACAAAATTAATTGTCCGTTCAAAAGTACCATTTTCACTTAAACTGCACAAGTGCACAAGCCACGACACGCTCCAACCAGATATATATGTATGTACAGATGGCGTCATTAATGCCTGGACATACTAACTGCACTAGTTCAGAGTGTGTCTTTTTCTTTCCAATATGGAAGCATGTGTAAAGAAAAAGACACACTCTAAACAAGTGCAGTTAGTATAGCCAGGCATACATACATACATACACGATGGAACTACGGGCTACGTGCACGTGACATGCGAGTTAGGTTACGTTCAAATTTTGACGTTTGTATTCTATCGCCCTGTTCGACGCAGTACGTCCAGAGAGAATATATTCAGTAACTTGGAGCGAGGAATAAAATTCTCGCCGGAAAACCCCGAATAGAGAGCATCGACGACGACAAGAAATGCCGCCGAGAAAATTAAAGGTTGTATCCTAATACTTCCCTCATTAAAGAATTGTGATCGATGATAAAATTCGATAAGATGATATTGTGATTTAAAAGTGCATGTTAGAATACAGCGCAATATGCCCATTTCTATTAACGTAGCTTAACTTTAATTTCGATTTAATTTATCTTGTATCTTTTTCCAATTCTTGGACCTAGAAAAAGATAAAAAGTAAGTTAAATTGAGATTAATCAATCTACATTGGTAGAAACAGGCATAAGGCAGATTGTAAAACGTGTGTCTGTATGTTTAAACAAAAAGTGTGGCCAAATTTTTTGCCCTTTTTTCATACTTTGAAGTTTTCTATAAATGACATACCAAATTGAAGCTTAGGACAAGTAGATTAAAAAGTCTCCACAATTAAGAATATAAAATAAACAGTAACATTGTGTCAATGTCCCAATTTTCCAATAATTTCCCACTCAACAATATAAATATATATGTAATATTATACATATTGTATATAACAATTATATTGTTGAATAGAAAATATAATACAATGTTAATATTAATTAGATTTTTACTGAATCAATATGGAAATAATCATTTGCAGTCTCAATATTGAAACTCTATATTCTTAAGCTATTCATCCTAAGCTTCAATTTGATGTATCATTTATTGGAAAATTCAAAGTATGGAAAAAGAGTTAAACATTTATGGATGTTTGGCTGCACTCTTTTCATTTAATAAATTATGCAATATTCTGGTGTTTATTGAACATGCAAATCTTTGTATTTTATTTTAGGAGAGTATAACTTTTCTGGTGAGCATCGGTGTGGTTCGTAATGGCACGCAGAGTAGCCAGGATCTGCTGGATAAGGAAAAGCTTATTCTTAAACATATTATTCAAAAGAAGGTATGCTTCCCTTCATCGCACTATTAATGACAATCGCTCGTATTTATGTTTTGATTAATCTAATGAGAATGATACTGCTGCAGATATTTCTACGTCCCAAGGATGAAGTGGGAGTGATACTAATGGGCTTGGATAGCAGTAAAAGCGACAGTATTACAGGATTGGATAACATACAGGAACTGTGTAACATGCAGGTTGCAAATTGGGATTTAATAAAACGCATTGAAAAACTGCAAACGACAAATCACAATTGTACTTGGATGGATGCAATTTATGCCGCGGTCGAATATATTAAACATGAATGCGTGTAAGTGTATTTAAATATAACATGACATATTCATTTTCAGTCAAGTTTACTGTGCTTCTTATTTCAGAGATAAATGTGAGAGAAAAATAATCTTACTGTCAACTTTCAACGAAGAGGAGGAGATTGTTGACCAGTTTCAACCAGAGGAGATTGCAGATCTATTAAGTTCAGAGGAGATCTCGCTCATAGCAATGTATTGGCTCTCTTAACTTTGTTGTGAATATTAGTAATAACAGATGGAAATCAGAATAAAAATAAAAATTTATAGAATATCAGAATAAAAATATAAAAATATAAATTTTCTAGTGGAGAGAGAGCACTGGATAATATAGATGAGGATTCTCAAACAGCCAGTGAAGTGTTACTCGCGCAAGTTCTACAGCAGGTAATTTAAATGTAGTTATTAAATTATATGAAAAGATAAAATTATATAATTATAACAAGGTTGAATAATACGTAATCTAATAAATACATTACCGTTCAAAAATTTAAAAGCAGCACATAAATAAAATTCGAATAAACAAAATAAAGAATTTCTGAAAAATGTAATTAGAAATAGAAATGTTTTTCTAAAAAATGATCGAAATATACAAACTTTTGTTATGTTTCTTTAACATCATAGACGGTTTCTTTAAACATATAAACACATTATGTTTTTGTTTAACTACAAAATATACTTTCAAACTTTAAAATTTTTAATGTATATTATTAATTACATTTGTAGTGATTGTAATAATTATTACATAATATTTTACAGAGTGATGGACAGTATCTCACTTTTGAACAAGCTATGTCGGATGTACGCTTCTACAAACGGCCGTCAACTAAGCCGCTCCCGTGGTACTGCCAAATGGAATTGGGTGAATTCTGCATACCAATCGCTGGAATTTCCAAAGTAAAACTCGAATATAATACATGTAAAACATTGCACGTTTTTTTATATATGTATCACGTATTATTTACGTCATAAGATGCCGACTGAGGTGAAATTACCGTCTATGAAACTGATAGCTAAGACAAGTACATCTGAAATATCTGATCAAGAAGTACCAATTAAGAATGTCGCACAATGGACTGATAACAATAGGACTATTCACGAGAAAGAGGATATTATCCGTGGTTATGTGTACGGTGGCAAGGCTATTCCTGTTTCGGGTAACTTATATTTAACAATATAGTCAATTTTGGCCTATAATATAGATTCAGATGTTCGTCAATATACCGATTATAGATGAAGCTAAGAAAGCCATGACTCCCAAAGATAATGAGAAATGTTATAAAATCCACGGTTTTACTGCGAAAGACAACGTTCCTATGGAATATTGGTTATCGGATGGCTCCTACGTCATTGTACCTGCTAATGAGGTATGATATAATTCTCTACTATCATATAATAGCCGCAAAATCCAATAATGTAATAACAGAAATAAACGAGAAATTTTTTACAGGAAGCAGGCAGACCGTTTTATAGTTTGGTGCAAGCCATGGTTGACAAAAATGTCGTCGCGATAGTGGAGAAGGTTTATAGAAGAAATACCGAAGCTAACATGGTGGCATTATTTCCAAGTGTCGACGTTCCGACTGAACCATGGGTAAGAATATTTTCTCTGAGGATTATTTCTTACCTCGTTAATGCTAATTACATTAAAGATCTTTTTGTGACAGTGTCTTATTGAGATTGGTTTGCCATTCGAGCGAGATTATGGAGCAATAGCGCAGAGACCGTTGAAATCCGTGATGAATCAACTGTCGAAAGAACAGGATGATGCCATGGATAATTTGCTAATGTCTTTAGAATTGCCCGACGCGTAAGTTTATAATGTATTCAACATAAATATAAAATATATTCAATAATTTATGCGAGAAATTAAAATCTTATATTATTTTAATAATTTACAATATTATTAATTATCTATTGAATTTTTCCATCAGTACTGATGATAACGTGGCTGGAGGTAGTGAGAAATATTTACCGGAATATATGCCGGATCCTGGAACGCAACATATGTGGGATGTATTAACAGCTCGCGCGCTCAATCCGGACAAACCATTACCGCCTATTGCCAATGATGTGCTAAATCTTTTAGAACAACCTGAATTTGTAAAAGAAAAATGTAAACCAGTATCTGAAAGGATCAAAAACTTGTTTTTCTTGGAGAAAAAGAAGCCTCTTAATATTAGAAAGTGAGTATATTCTTAGATTCTTTTCAAGATTAAAGATTAGCCTTGGAATAGATTTAATACTAAAATTATCGATTTCTTTCAGGCGTAAAAGATCGCAAGAAGAGGATAATAAACAATTTGATGCTAACAATGATGCGCTTATGACGCAGACAGTTAAAGAAGAGAGAGACACTGTACAAAAAAGTAGTGATAAATCGATAAATAACGCTTTATTTGATGAATGTGATTTCAATTTTGATGAAATTGTAAGTATATTTTGGATATATTTTTTTAATAAGGAACAGATTTTTTTAATAATATGAATTTAAAAATATGAATTGTTGCAGGCTGATATATAAGGAGCTGCTGGCAATAACCATTTTAACAATCTATTTTTGGAATTATGTTATGGTCGATAATTTGAAAACCTTTCAATTATATATATTTTTATATATTTTTTCTTTTGCATACATTGAATAAGATCAATTAAAATCTATCGTATTTTAGTTATAATAATACAATAAATATAATAAAATGTATATACATATAATATAATAAAATAATAAAAGAATTCAATGTTAAAATCGTAGTGAGAAAAGTATAGAATATATTTTTTCAAAGTACTAGTTTTTATTCTTCGGTATATATCTTTTCATATCAAAAGTGACGATGATACCATCGACCGATTAAGAGAAAGACAAGGTCACCTACCCACATAACGCCTACATTTCTTCTTTCCTCGACTTACCAAAAATGCGTTAGCGCTTGACCACATACATTATGCTTAATAATTGATCAAAGATTTGCTTAATAGACAGATAATTCAATATTCTGCAAAAATGAAGATTTTTGCAGAGATATAAACACCCTATCGATACCTCATAATATGATTTTTATTCAAAAGATAAAAAAAGAGATTTGATAATTTTGGGTTTGTGCATTAATAAACATACGTCCATTTGAAAAATTGAACATTTGCGAAAAGTATCAAGTATGTCTATATAATGCATTTGCAAATTGAATTATTTTACAATGTATTCTCTCTTGGTTTACATAGCTCTTCAATTATCTCATCGATTCGATTCGCGAGGATGATACGTGACGATCCCGTATCTATAAAAGGAAAGAGATCTGGTGCGGCGCGAGTTACCGATTGCCCGTGAAACGCGCGATTCCTCGTCGACGATTCTCACTTTTGAAGCGTCTTGTATTCAGCAGCGAATCAAGCTATCTCGAAGCCTTGAACGCAACATGATTTTGGAACGGAACTGTACCCATTCACGCATTTTATTTCAGGAAATATTTAATTATCGAAATTATTTCATTTAAACAAGATATATATTATTGACAATGAAGATGTATTGATATCAGTAGATAGGCTACTTAACAGCCTCTATCATGTATAAAAATTTTAAAAACATAAGGTCTTTTAATTGCAGTAATAATATAGGAAATGTCAAAATTTATTGTGATAATTCTAAAATTGATTAATGATACGTCGAATATTCACGAAATACTAATATTACGATATTTCGTCATTCTTCTTGCGATCGAGTTCGCAGCATGGATCAGTGATTACTCTCCGCTGCTGGTCTAACGGATGGTTCTCAGGCGGGGAGGACGCGGTGGTTCAGTCGACGAGGAGACGCCGTGTCGAGAGGATCAACAGGTGCGAGCGAACATCCATCGCCCGAGAAGCATGGGTAAGTCAAGCACAACTTCGCTGGCTCCCACCTTGACATCTTGCGTTCTCGTCCAACGAAGTGGATCGAGCACACATCGGATACTGCGCTTCGTGACACGCGGATTTTACGATCTGTCGACGCGTCACGCTGGAGTCTCGGAGCCCGTCCGCCTCGCGGAAAGCGATCCTGGATCCTTCCTTGAACGCGTCACGATCTCGGTGTAAATTCAAGTTGGCTTCGTCACGGCCGAGCAATTTTAATCGTTGAACACAATTCCCAGACGTCGAAAACAAGGATACGTAATTTCTAAAAGCGTGAAAAGAAGATGCGGATGTTCATTAAATATCCTTTAGATAGTTTTAGGTCTTTTTTTGCTTTTTTGATATAAATTCCGAGGAAGTTACGTTACTCTTAGTTTTATTGATTTATTCGTTGAGAGAAAGTAATATCGAAAAAAGATATTCTTTAAACGTTCTTTGAATATCTTTCAGAATATTTCTTCTGGTTTTTTTATGTTACCGCGCGATTAGCATAAATATTCTAAAGAAATGTATCGTACAATTCAATAATTTCAATTTATTTTTATACTTATTAGTCTTAAAAATGAAACTGAACAAAAAAACGACGTATCTTTTAAGTGGTCTTTCGACGTTGTTTAATTCTATATTTATTATTTTGTTAATGGAACGTATATGTTTCTTAAAGTAATGCCCGTTGAAATGTTCGCAAAGCTTCTCGTTCACTTACGCAGTTTCTCATAGAATTCATAGAAAATTTGCAAATTGGAAAAAGTACAATGAACTTGAGACTTCCTGTGTGGGCACGGAAATTATGCGCCTCGAGCTGTCAAGGTGAGAAATAACGCGACGAACACATTCCATCAAGTTGGAGGCGTCGAGAAATATTAAAATATTCAAGAAAACGAGAGAAAACTGTGGCAATCGAATTCATATTCATCCAGCTATTAACAATCTACTCGATTCGAATTAGACGCTGGGTGAAATGTCACGGATAAATGTCTCGCTGTGAAAATGTCATGTACTACGTGTGTACAGATGCATCTCCATGTACACAGTTGAACGTAACATCGAACGAGAGGCGATATTTCTTCCTTGTTTATAATGCTTATCGAGCCGCACTATTCCTTTCTTTGGAGCGAACGAAGTTGTGCCACCTGAGTCGAGGAGATTTATTCGACGCGGTTCGGCGATGGAAATTTATGCGTCGGCCAGTGCAACTGCTCGCGGACCAGGATATATTACACGCATGGCGTGTTGCGCAAATGACAGAGAAAGTTTCGTGGGCCGTGATAATGTCAAAAAGCCGAGGCACGTGAATTGATTTTGGGTCAGCGACGCCGTGAATGAGCGTGGAGCTTTTGCACGCGACGACGCTACCCGAGGCTGAGCTCTGGCCGTTGACCGTGAAAAAAAAATACACGGGCGATGCGAGAAGATAGTAAACGCTGACCTAGAATCGAAAAGTGTGGAAACGCGTGTACGTTAATCGACTTGTAGCGGCGGAGGGGAAGAACAAGAAAAGAGGAGTCTTATCGGGAGCCGTGATCGCAATTACGACTTTGTAACTGGAAGAAATTATCTCAATTTTAAGTCTCAGTTAACGGATGTCCGGCAGGTTTTGCGATCATGAACGAATTGCATGAAAAACGTTTCAACGGGATATCTTATATAATTTAGGAAAAGAGTCATATTCAATTAATTTCTTGAATAATTTCTTGGTTTCTAATCAGCAAATTATAGTTGATTAAAAATCTACAAATTATCCAAGTAATTAATTGAAGAATAATTAGAATAATTTAGAGAGGATAATTCAAAGATCTATTTATTGCGGTACTTAGGAATACAGTTTAGTAAAAAAAAAAAAAAAGGAAAAGAAAACGCATGTAGAAAATGTGCTAGGAAAGTGCCTTGATATTATGCTTTTGTCCTCGGTATACTGTCGTCTTTAACGGCAGAATTGTGACGTTTTACATTTGCGCAAGGTAAATCGCCGCTGGTAAATATCCAGATCCTTTCTCTATTTTTTTTCGCTACCTTTTTTTTCTGCGACGGTACACCATGTTGCGTAGTTGATTTTTCCGCGCTGACTCACCTTTTTACTTTTGCAGGGAACATTTACGTCTGCAGCCTGCTCGTCGCACTCGCTGTAAGTCGTTTAACTTTCATCCGTTGCGGGACTCGTGCGGTCCTGCGAATGCATTTTCCTGCGCTTCTTAGCTCCCGGAAGCCGATCGTTCCCTCCGTCGTCGTTGTCGGCATGAGAATTTTCTGTTATCGAAACGCCAACAATACTGGCGGATGGGAAGACGGCGCGGTTAATTAACACATAAATTAATTCCAATTAATTCTCGTAACGAGCGCGAGAAACTTGCTAAAATTGGAACAATCTTTCGCTTTTTATTAAATAATTTTGTTAACAAAATAATTTGTAGCATAAATCTTTCTATAAATTTACCTTGAATGAAACACGCGAAGTAGCGAAGATTAATTTATAATTTTACAATATTTAAAATTGTTAATTTAATTTTAATATTAAGATATATAAATATAATTTTTTAAAAAGTCATCACAAATGTTATCTCCAAAAAAAAAACTAAGATTTTTAGTTACATCTGTATATGTCGTAGACGCTGTTCGTTGCGGTGCAATGCGGCGACATAATGCGCAAGAGCATCGTCTTTGACAAAAATACTCCGGACGTGTTTTATTGTCCGCAACACAAACCGATTGGTTTCGAGAAGATGCTGGTCAAGGCGAGACCACTCTCCAGGCTCTGTCAATTCGAGGGCCGTCCAATTCCTGAGGATTATAAGAGTGATTGTTACAACGACGTGGACGAAACCGAGTACGCTTGCAAGGAGAAGTACCGAATCATGGTGAGTGTCGAAATAACAGTAAATTACGCGTACGAAAAGCAAAGTCAATGGTGAAAACTCGCTGTTTATTACATATAGCTTTTAAAGAAAAACAGCTTCGTACTGTATGACCAAGACAAAATCATAACTTGGAGAATATTTTAAAGAATTTATATTCTTCCAAGGAATTCACGGAAGAGTATTTCTATTGGTATATCTATTGGTATTTCCAATAATATTTCTATTGGTATATCTAAAAATTCTCAATATTCTCTTCAGCGAATGTTTCCAAATTTATCTAATTTTTAATTAAATTAAATATGTCAATAAGATTAATAAGCTTGCAAGCGATAAAGAATTAAATTCCATTTAATTAAAAAAAAAAAGAACAAATTCGCTCTGTGTCTTCATCGTAACATTACGCCGTAACGCGTGTAACGAATTGGTGTCGGTCTTTTTTCTCGTTACAGAAACGATTCAATAATCCGGATGGCAAATCGAGAGTCATTGACGCCGAGAAGTAGAACGGGAATGATGCTGCACGGCCGCAATCCACGCGCACGCAAATCATAAAACTCAAATAGAGTCAAAGTCACACCATACTAATGCTCGGGGCTACTGCTGCGTCGGAGGGAGCTCAACCATTTACAAATAATACTTATATTAAAATAAAGGGCGACATAGATAAATTCGCAGTTATTTCGCCTTAAATAATTTATTCATTTCTTCGTATTATGATATTAAATATTAAATAGTGTTATATTATGTTTGCTCTTTGGGCGAACAATGCATAAATAATCAAATCACTGCCAAGCCAAGATGAAGAAATGGATAACAAAAAAAAAATTAACACACAAGCAAGATAAAATAACGAAATATTTTATAGTATACATTTTTCCACTTTTAAGTGAGATATGATAAGGAATAATAATGACGGTTTTTTCGTTTTTAAGTTTCGTCAAGGGAGAATTTATTTTTATAACATTATTAATAAAACTAACCGCAACGGAACTGGGTGATTGATCATTAACCCTTTGACGGAGCTTCGGAAGGTATTATTGCTTTTATATGAGGATAGCATAGCTATCCTCATCAACTAGCATAGCTTTATCAGTCATATTAGTAAGCCATATTATCAATCATATTGCCAGCATTTACTTGGTAATGCTTATAGATGATTTTAGCCGATGTCACCTTAAAAACTTTCTCATTTCTACTTGCGATATTGTAAAAAAAAATTATAGTTTGTAAAATATCCACAAATCTTTCTATAATTCCATTACAAGCAAAATTGTTGGAAACCTTTCACGAATCTACAGATGTGAAATATTTAATAAATTTCCTTATCTATCGCTGTGTATACATAAAGATTTTACTTTCATGTCGCATATACATATATACATGAATAAAGCATTGGTAGAATAAATATTGTTCATTATATTACTTTGTATCACGATATCTCAAGGAACACATCGAAAGTCGGGAGAGTACGTGGTACGTAATCCTTCAAGATTGAGTGCAGATAAATAATTAATCAATGTCGAGTGCGGGAGGAAAATGTAAATTACGTTGTGGATAGATTATTTGCGCCACCGTCATGCATACGATTGTCTAACGTTGGCCTTTGTTTTAGATGAGGCTACATCCACCTGGAAGTAACACACCTTACAACGGGACACGCCTGTCCAAGTTTCTGGCCTTCGACAAAGATTTGCCGTACGCGCGAAAGAAGAATCAAGTATAGAGGAGAGCTGCTGCATCCAAGGACGACGGGGACCTTATGTTAATGCAGTTGAGAATGTTCACAACAAACGCATTAGTTATCAATCGCCATTACATGTTGAAAATGCAACTAAGGACAAAATTGCCGAGTTCCTGTAATCCAATTAACTGAGAATTGCGTCCCATTTTCATACAATCAGTCGCACCCATTGCTGATTGCTCTTTTATGTTACCATTTACTTGTGATACTTGTGTTAAACGATTTAACGTTCCTATTTGGTTTAACGCAAGTGTGAGCTTTCTTCACGAAATGCAGATTGTTTTTGTAACATACGTTAAAAATACTTTGTTGCTTAGTTATGTGTGTATAGATAGAGGAAAGAGAATATATATATTTAAGGAAATATTTCTGCGTCTCTCTATATTTATACATTGTTACTTGTACTTGAGAAATATAATATTCAATATGATGAGAATATGTAGATCAATGCACATTTATTCCAATGATATTCAAGAAATTCCCATGCAAATAAGATGCATTTATGTTGCATTTAATTACAGATGTACTTGTAGAATTTATGAAGGATAATTACAAAGACTTGAACGCGTGCGCGCGAAATGTCTTAATGAAAATCTCTAATTGTCTTCTTTAAAATTATTAGATATTTAACATAATTAGAAATATATTATGAAAAATTATAATTTTCAATTCGATGCGCGAAATTGTTAATTTATTTTGTTATTTTGAATGGCACCTTATTCTATGTAATTATGTAAAAATCAATTATACGTTACAAAGTTAATAGTATCTCTTTTATAGGAAATTCATAAAATTCTAAACATTATTAATGTCTACTAGGTATAATATTATTTCATCTCTGTTCACATTATATATACAAAGTCAGGTATGAATTTATATTTGATTTCAATTTTATTTCAAATTTGTATCCGATGTTTTTCGATGAAGCATTTATAATTCATATTTTTTATTACATTAGAGAGACTTAAAAAGCATTTCTTACAAATATTATAACAATAATTTCTATTAATTTGTACAATTTTAATTATAAATATGATTTTATTGACGAAAATTTTAATATGGCCTAATGTAGCATGTGTGTACATATAGGTATTACAAAAAAAGTTTGGAAACTTTTAACATTTCATGCATATATAGATATATGTATATGTGATCATTTTTTAATAATACGAGAAAGATATGAGGAAATTACAGCAGAAACTATTGCTTTTCGCATTCATTCATAATTCATATTCATAATTCACGTACTATATTTAAACTCAACATATAAACTATATATTGGGAGAAAAAACTAATTAGAAGTAATACTATTTTTAAACATTTTTTGTACATACATTGTGCAACGGAAGATGTTGCCTAAGAATCTTTAATTTAATTCTCTTTGAACGTTTACGATCGTATAGGATATATCTATATGGTGTACGAGACGCACTAATTCTCTATTTTTTACAGTCTAACTAATGACTAAATCGGCAGATGTAAAAATAAACTTATCGGGTCGCGCGTATCACATTTACATGTGTTATCAATTACGAAAAATTAGGAAACGAAGCAAAGACACATGTGGTCTGCGGGATAATCATTATATTATTTTATAAAATCAATTTCCCTCCGTTCGAAGCCCTGATCTGCGCCACCTGGTCCGGAGTGAGTATGAGTTTGCTGCCATTGGGTAGTGCCAGAGCGTAGTGACTTCCGGTATCGTTTACGACTACAACCAGCTGCGTGTTGGTATTCGTCGTAGGTGGCGGATTGTTCTTCACCGGCGTGATGGATATACCGCCTTGACTCATTCGCTGAATAATCTGCGGCGAGAGTATGCCTTTTGTCAAAGGAACAGTGATATCCGAAGTGATCGTAGGTTTTTGCTTAGATTGATTAGCAATCCCCTGAGACTCCGACGACTTAACTCTGTTAGTTGAAGTTGTTTTCTCTGTAGAAGTAGTGGGAGTATTCTCCATGACTATCATCTCTATCTCGTCGTCGCTGTCACTGAGCACGATTAGGGATGTGACTTTTTGTCCGCTGTTCTCCGCCGTGCTGGATGGTTGTGATGTTCTCCGCCTCGACCTCGAGAAAGATTGTGGAGGAGTGTTGCGTTTTGCAACTTTCGAGTTGGCCGGCCTCTGACAATTGCCTCTAACAGGTGTATTATTGCTTTTTGTCGCCGCACCGTTAGGATGCTGTGAGTTCTGTCGCGGCGTCGCAGATTTGATAGTCTGACTATGTCTATTTTGCGGCCTAGGATTATAATAAACTGGAATCTGTGGGTTTGGCTGATTTGTCATTGTCGGCCCGGGTGCGATCATGTACCCTGCTTGAGGCTGCGTTGTAGTTGCTATGTAGGACACATAATTCGGATTGTTAATGTATGGTTGGGCTATCATCATCTGCTGATTCGGCTGTTGATAAATAGGTTGCTGTTGTTGCTGAACGACAGGTAGAAATTTATTCTGTGGAGTCTGCATCATATAAGGACGCACGTAGTAAGCTGCTGGAGCTTGCGGCACGATTCCTTGCACGACTGTCGCCTGGGGTACGATTGCAGGATTCTGCGGCATTATGTAATAATAATTTTGTTGCGGATTCGCAGGTCCATAACTACTTTGTCCGTAATTGTTCGTTGGATTGGATTCATACATCGGACTTTCCTCCTTAATATCAATTTCCGAATGCACACTTTTGATAGATTCGATCCTACAAATCGTATCTGTGGAAGGCACATTCGTATGACTTTGGCTACTCGCTGCAGACGCAACAGTATTACCATCAGAGATTTGCAACTCAGTTGCTTTTTCGGGTTCTCTAATTTTGTTATCTTTGAGTTTACCCTTCAGTTTATCTTTGATAAGTTTCGCATTGATAAAAACCTCAGAAGTTATATTGCTCTGAGATGCATTTTCCTTGATGTTCTGCAGCTTATGTTCAAATGATTTTAATTTTCGATTGGTAGCTAAAACAAGCAAACGTTAAAATGATTAAAACTGTTAAATGATATAAGATTTATTAATTTTATAGTATTTTCAGTTTTTTTACCAGTATGTTTTTATTCTTTTATATTAAAATTGATTGCTATTAATGATATTTTATTGTGAAAGACAAATTTTAAATTCATGAGAGCATCGATAGAGAAAAGATACGATATAGCTTTTCTGGAAGATCAGATACTCACATGAACGTTTATTTTTCCTTTTGCGAGAGCTCGGTAGAATCCAATCTTGGTCTGAGTCCTCCTCTTCCGAGCAGTTGCTAGTGTTTCGGTCTTTCGAATCAACGTGAGAAGTGGATGTATTGGTCTGTGTGCCGGGAGCCGCGTACACTGCCTCAACGTCGGTCCATTCCTCCAGCTCGTTCTCGTCGCTCTCGTCGTCTGAATAAAATTGTTCTGTGTACGAAGAGACGCCGCGTGCTCGTAGTACTCGTCTACTGTATTGCGTTTCCTGCCTTGCATCTGCGAAGGATGTATAGTTTTCAGTATGAAAGAGGAACAAGGTATCCGAATAGAAAATGATAAGCAGGGGATGAAAAAGAATACCTTCGTCGTTTGACGCGCTTTCATTTTCTCCGTGTTCTTGTTTTTCTCCTTCTTCCACAACTTGGTTTCTTCCTGGCGACGTATCGACGTCCGGCTGTTTTTCGTCACTTCTGTTTCGCTGTTCGTCGCTCGCCTCCTGGCTCTCGTGGTGACTCTGCTCGAAACTTTTGGCCGCACTTTCGTGCTCGCTCTCGGCTTGTCGCGACTGTTTTTGAGTGTTTTGGGTGCCAGGTGGGGATAGGGCAAATTGCGATAACGTTTGTAACGTTGCGTCTCCGGGAATTGAGAGTGGATCCTTGCCCTGTGATCCAAGAACCCACCAATTAGAGCTGAGACCACTCTCACCGGATGAGTCCTGATCCTCGACACTGCTACAACACATCACATGTTTGTCTACCATATATGCTCGACAAAGTGATTAACGTTACTGGAAGTAGTGTGGAACACCGACCACATCGTACATCACACATGGATTGTAGCAATCTTAAGGCGTCAGGTAAGTTCGAAAATTCTTCAGATAATGAAAATGAAAAAGATATGAAAATATGAAGATACGCCATTATGTTGCTATGTGCATTACCAATCAAAGCCAAGAAACTTCGCAGATATGCGTTAATAAAGTATGTTAATGAAGCAGAATGATAATGAGATGATATTTCTAGTATCTTGAACTATAATACTTTCGTGATTGTTTTAATGTGTGACGATGTATAAGATTTTTTGAGAAATAATGTTCGATTATTTTTCATGTTCGTTTATTTCGTGTTTTGAAATATAAAAATATATTGCTGTACATACCCTTCTTTGAAATTAGACCATTCCCTTTGAAGTTTTGTCTTCGCCTTTCGCATTGTATCCTTTATCGTTGTCTCTTTCGGTTCCATTGAATTTAATAATTCATTCAGTTTCTTTACTAATTTTACTTCGCACATAGGAATAACTTCCGCCTGGAAACGTAGCGTAACTTTTAGCAAGTAAGCAGCAAAATATTATCAATAAAATCATTAATTAAACTTACATTATTGGAATTATTGCTTTCCGAATTACTTGAAAAACTAGCAATGAGATCCCTTAATCCTTCCACACTATCGACCACAAGATAAAAATCGGAAACGCTGAGATCGGACAACATTTTGTCAAAACGTTGCTTGCATTCATCTGTCTTTGGATCCTTGGATTTTCGCAAATTGTAACCGGTATCAGTATTATTTGTATAATCATCCAAATCGTATTCCATATTTGTTTGCAATTGCGTCTCACTTGCGGAGAAATTTTCCTCATCCGTCTCACTCATTTGATTATCTTCTAATTCCTGCTCCTTGTTTATCTCATCTTTGGTCGTTTCAGTTTCATTACTTTTATCGTACTTTTTTTTTATATTTTGAGATCGCAGTTTTCTTCCTGATCTTAAATTTCGAATCGGATTGTTCAATTCTCCTTCTATCATCGATTGCATTTCTGAGATATCAAGGTACTCTCTAGGCATGTCATCATTTAATGACATATCATTAATAGAAGGAGATGCACAAAACGTCTTATCAAAAATTGTTCTATTTAAACCATTCTCACTCATGCTAACGTTATTATTACTAGTTTTTGTTTCATTCAATTTCTCGTCATCCGATTTGGACGTCAATGTGGAAATATCACTTATATTATCACTAGCAGAAATACTTTTGGAATATACATCTTCAGGTAACTTTGAACTCTCGGCATTAAATATCTCATTCAGTTTTTCATCGTCCGTCTTTGAACTGTTGGATAAGTTATCGCTCGATCTCTCGTTCTCATCTTTTTCGGCAACTAATGATTCACTACGAGATACTGCAGTATTTTTGTATAATTCTACGAAGTTTTCTTGTGATGCTAATTCGCCACCATTACTGCTTTCCTGTTCACTCATTCTCTTCTCTTCGTCGATTTCCGTTTTCAAATCATCTAACATTTCATTAATTATCTCTATATTACAATTATCATTCTGGATATTGATAAAACCTTTAAACATCTGCGATTCGTTATCGTCGACAGATTTGTTATCACTGGAGGTATTAGTGTCGTAGCCACTAGACCTTGCGTTTGACAGCGAACTTTCCTCGGATGTTTTCGATAAACTCCTGCGACGCTTCCTGCTTATTGTGTCCAGGCTTATATTGTTATTGTTACTGTATGAGCTTGTACTACTCAAATTCGTATCCTCGCTGATAAACGAACCTGTGGTACTATCGTTGTTACTAAGATCTTTATCATCATTTCCATTCTCATGCCTGTTCGATCTGTGATCGGATAAATTATTGCGCATTTGCAATCTTCTCTTTCTACATCTAATGAATTTGTCCCTTCCCGTTTCTCGCTCTTGTCTGACAGGCTGCAAAATTCATAAACTGTAATATAATTGTGTAGCACGTAAAATATAAGAAACTTATACAAAATATTATGTTTTAAAATTGTTTTAAAATCTTTTGAATTCTCGAGTATCTGTTGTATAAATAAATATCGAGATTTTCGAGAAAAACATTCTTCTTAATTATGTTCTATAGCATTAAAACTTACTGACTATTATAGTAAATATAAGTGATTTGAAGATAAAAAAGTAATTTGAATATAGAAGCGATATCAATCAAGTCTTAAAAGAATAAATGAATTACCTTGACAGTCGATAAGATTTTATTATCTAGGGAATGCTTATAAATTCTGAAGTCGTTCGGCAAAAATTGAGGAAAGTAAATGTATTTCGCCCCGTTGCGATCAATTCCTAAAACCGTTTCAAACTGATCCTCCCACGGTTGATTCATCATATCTTCCTGAACTGTTTTTCTAGTATGCTATAAAAATTATAACAATTCAATTTAATAGTGCCTTATTTCCAAGATTAAATTGTGGACTCACCATGATTGTATCACAGACGGTTTTCAGCAACCAGACCCTTTGTTTGAAGCTAAGAGCTTCAAAGTCTCTGCCATCGAGCGTCGAGGTCTCGGGAAAGATGTTCCAGAATTCTGGCTCTACACCGATGGTTTCTAGAACCTAAAAATCTTTGATCATATTTCTGGTCACTGTGGTGCACGTTATTATGTGTATATAACGTGTATATGTGTTTAAAGTATTACAGCAAGTTATTCGATGCAACGTTATTATCATATTATTTACAACGCCAACTTGCGACAATACATACTTTGGTTGCGTCTTCGTGCTTCCCACGATACATTTTGAACCAGCTTGTCATTTTGTATGCGAGAATATTTGTCCAAAATTCATACGGCATCGGCGGAACCTTGCGCAACTTTGCTTTGGTAGTTGAAGAACTAGAATTTTCAAATTAACTTATAGTAATATTCTTTATCACATAATTAAATTGAATATTTTTGAATTCAATATTTTTGATTTAATATACCTCAACAAACACGTCATGATGTTTGCCAGTTGTTTAGAGGCCCTTGGTATCAATAGCATCCTTTCCATTTCATATAAAGATAATTGAGGTATGTTAAGAGATTCTTTCGTTAAATGGAGGAAATGAAAAATTTGTGGTATCTGAAAGAGAGTGACATATGAGTATTTTTTTCATATGACTGAAAGTTTACTAAAATTATGAGTTGTCTTAATTACCTCCCACATCATTTCCATTTCCTCCCTCATCTTGTCGGTGAAAAAATTGTCCTGCTCCCCATCATTTACTCTTTGCTCCTCGTCCTCTTTTCGCTTTCTTGTCCTGCACGACATTTTGCCTGTAGAAACAAAATCATTTTATTAATAATTAAAAATCAATGATATAAATTAAATGAGATTTTTATGTGTCAATTTGATCTCATCGAGATAAACATTGTGAACAATACGAAATAAAACAGTATTTAATTTGATATAAGAATTAATATTTTTTTATATCGCGAATTAATTGTTTGTCTTATATACATATATATACAGGCTGGCCTAGATCTACATTTTTCTCTACAAATTCAATTCGATATAATTATAATTATACGATGTCAAAGTAGGAACGTTATAAAATATCACAGTTGACTGTTATCAGAATATCAAAGAATTCCATGAGTAATACCACCGGCCGTTAATTGCGCCGATAGAATCACGTGTTTATTTAAAAAGCGCGTCGTCTCGTCACTCGTGCATAATCGTTATCATCGCTTATGACATCGTCATTGCAGAACAAACGCCGGTGACCTAATATCGCCGTTGTACAAAGAATATTATCTGGAAAAAGCCCGACCTTGCCACCGCTCGCGGCAAGGTCCTCCTCCCCTATTTAAAGCACGCTAGTTTGTCTAATTACCACCTACATAATTCCATTTAACGATAAAAGTCTCTCCTCGACGTCTGTATTATCATAATCATAAATGTGAATTATTTAGCTGTTCCTTTCGCAAAAATGTTTCGCTCATTTATCATTCACCGGCACTACATGAATAAAAGATTAATTAATATCCCCCTCATTCCGCGCGCGCGCGCGGCGGTGATCGATGTATCTCGCGTGTCGTCAAGTCAATTTCGTCGAATCAAGGCGTGACGACAAATTGCCGATCACCGATTGCCCATCCGGCAAATTGCTTTCGCCAAACGCCAATAATTTCCTCGACAGGCGTATCATTGCCACCCGGGTTGGCCACCCGGCAAACATTCGTGGCGGGCATTTCGCTCCGAGTTGCGAGAAGTAGAGCCGGCTGGTCGCGGCTCGCGTGAGGTGCCGTGCCGTTGAACATCGATAAGGATAACACGAATGTTTGCCTTGTAATTACGCCGAGACGACGATCCATCAGAGGAGGCGGTCACGAAACATTTCCAAGTCTGTAGCCACTCGACAACTCTTGTCTCGTTATGCACGACGATGGGAAATTGCGTGCGGTCCCACCGCGACGTAGCCTCAGTGTGGTTTTCCACACGCTTTCCTATTGCGTTGTCTGTCACCCTATACCAACACCATTGTGTTTGCGATAACGATCCGCCCGATCGGCTGTGGACTTTAAAGATGGGCAAAGTTGAACCGGACGTGTCGCGCGTCATCGTAATTACATTACGATATTATGAATTCATTCACGTTTACCGTACAATCGACGCATGCTCGCGTTAATTACGTATTAAATATTTAATTTAATAGAGAGAGAGAGAGAGAGTTATATCCGAGCTGGATCTTGGTAGCCTAATAAATTTTTAAACACTTATTTTATATAATCGGCGCGCAGTTTACCAAGTTGAAAATAAGTGTATAAAAAAATTCATACAAAAATATTATTATTAGGCTATCAAGATCCAGCTCGGATATAGTTTTCTCTCTTTTTATTTAATTGTATAGTCTCATGCACTGCTGTCATTTACTATAGTTTAAAAAACATTTGACGTGTTCTTTAGAAATTAAAATTATAAGCGTATAAATTGTGCGTACAAATTATATAATAATTTCAATCTACTTTGTAATAATCATGTAGCGACATGACGATACGTAATTGAATTATTAAATCAATATGAATATTATTAAATTAAATCAAAACGCCACAGTGATATGACTATTTAATAATGTAATTAATAATGCGATTGATTTCATACGATATAGATTTAATAATTCAATTTAATAATGCAAATTTCATTTCCGAATGGCAGGACAGTGCGGAATAGAAGGAAGTTTGCGCGCATGGCCGCGAGATAAGCTTTGCTCGCGTACGTTTTTTTTAATTAACGTCACCCTTGCTTAAGGATAGCGATCGCGCGAAGTGCGATCCATCCCCGTTAGGTCGCGGTTAATACATAACGCATAATCGCGCGACAACGTGCGCTTTCGCGATCGATCTGTCCTGTGCTTTGCATCGGTGATGCGATTGATACGATAATGGCGATAACGAATCCCCGTGTACTTTGTAATGACGCGCGCGAAGCAACGGGACGCCCCATTACGGCATTTTTCCCCTTTTTTTTTTGCGCGCGACAGATTTTCCTCCCCCGATCAAAGGCGGAAACACTCTTTCATTTATCGTCCAATTCGAATGAGGTATATTTAAGTAAAATTGTCGCCGGTTGCAAATATTTATGTTCGACGTTTCGTTTTCTTCAGAAACGTTTGCTCTTCCCCGCGAATGCATCACCTTCCTTTTCTCTATCTATTGTACCGCATCGTAGATCCAAGATGAACTCGTACGTACCGAAGGCGATTCGAACGTTTTAAATAGAGCGTTGGATCGTATCATAAGTATTGTGCATTCGATTACTGAGAAAAAGAAAAGAGGCACGCAACTTTTGTGTACTCGTTTATGTTAAATGAGATATCCCGCACGTGAAGGAACATATATTCACGAGAGATAAGCCATGGCTTATCAAACGTGTTACACAGTCGACGTAACTGTACCTTCACGTGACGTTTGTTGTCTTTTTCTTGCGTCAATATATAAAAATGCCACTCTGGGGATAATCGGATAATAATAAACGACTAACTCAAAGAGGATCGAAGAGGATCATTATTGTGTCGCGAGAGGGATGCGATTTTACGTTACCGTAATTTTATCAAAATTTCAGATTAAAATTATGGTACCAAAAAACGATGGTTTGTCAGGAATTTTTCTTAAAAAGAAAAAAAAAAAGATCAGGGATTTATCGAAAAATCTGTCATTAGAATTAGGTCTCATTGCTCTGCGACAAGTGATAAAAGAAATTTAAATTCACGATCGTCCAGTGGCTGTTTATGTCGATCGGCTTGCGATCCCGACTTGTCAGCGCAACAATGTTGAAATAACAATATCCATTTATCTGGAAGATCATGAGCGCGCACACGCACACGTACACAAAGGCCTCACAGCCGAGTCGTTATCGCCAAAGTTGGAAGGGTGCTCGCCGCTATTGTTACACCTCAGTCAGCTGTCAGCCGTCTTGGGGGGTAGTTTGGAAAAGTCTCGCGACAGAAGGAATTTTTCTCCGATTAGGTGCCGATATTGCTCGACGAGATCCTGTACGATAAGGGGAATTACTATGCAATATTATTAATTAATACTAATTAATATAGTAATTAATGCTAATGGAGAACAAAGGAAATTTTTGTTAATTATTAAAATCTTTTATGATAAAGTTCTCGGGTAAAGACAAAGTCGTCGAACTAGGTAATAGGGAAAGAGGAAAGAAACGCAAACGCGATCAACCAATATTCTTTTTTTTTTCAAATTTATCGAATTAAGCGATTTAATAGGGCATCAAGAGATAAAATCGTCGAACGAGTCGAACGAGATCGCAATGAATTGAGAGAAAGAGAATGACCGTGCAATGGAGAAGTCTTCAGAACAAGAGAAAAGAAGGCCGGCCTTCAATCTGTGGAACGACGCGCAAATTTTAACGCACGTCGCCGCGAATGTCGACCGAGCGTCCCAAATATACAACAACCGCAACCCCGCGGAC
Organism: Tetramorium simillimum; assembly: GCA_011636635.1. Classification (NCBI taxonomy): domain Eukaryota; kingdom Metazoa; phylum Arthropoda; class Insecta; order Hymenoptera; family Formicidae; genus Tetramorium; species Tetramorium simillimum. The sequence goes on from VBVQ01001555.1 coordinate 32,231, forward strand.
ATCGGGGGTGAGAATTATTACCACGCCGCCGATAAAGCGTCGTTCGATTATCTAAACGCTGGCAACACCATCCCGTCGTACACCGTTAACACCGTGCACCTGCAGAATCCCTACAGGCCACCCCAACGATTGGAGGGATTCGCGTCCCGCAATCACATAAAGGTAAGATTAGAAGTCCAGGAAGTCTTTGAAATCGTTTCTGCCCGAAGCAATTGAACGCTGTGAAAAGATCCAATGCGTATGCGTTAACAATCGAAAATAAGACGTGCATTGTACGAACAGAAATAAATATCTTGATATAAGCGTAATATATACAGACTGTGTCGTAGGATTTCACCTTGAGATCAAGATACAACAATAATCTGTTTACAAAAAAGGAATCAACCGCGAACAAAAATAATGATCAAGAGAATGAAAAAACGGAAAGGTAAAGGTTTAATTTTTTTTAAATTAATTAAATGTTAATATATCATTTATCTAATTTAATGCTCATAGATCAAAACTTGGGAAGAAACATCCAAGACTCACAGAGATAAGTGAACTTGCCAAGCAATATTGCTCGTACAGCACTCTTCATGGTTTGCGTTACGTCGGTGACACGGGATTGTCAATCGTAGAAAGGTATAAAGTTCTCTGTCAAATAAATTTGAAATTTGCGTAAAAGGTTCGTTTTACTTGGGCATTTTCGAGTCTAAAATTCCACAAAACAGACAACACAAAATTATAAATAATCTTCCAACAATTATCGAGATACAATTTTCAATGTAATAAAATTATTAATTTCGAAATATTATAACATATTATCTGTAGCATAAAATATATGGCATATTTAAAAAAAAATATATATATATATTTAAATCCTAATTTTTTTTTAAATATTTAGAAAATAATTATACTTGCGTA
>VBVQ01001556.1:0-10934 GCA_011636635.1 Tetramorium simillimum
GTCTAGCAACAGTTGTTAATTACTATATATATATATATATATATATATATGTATATATTAATGTAATAACCTGTTGAGTGTTAACATAATATTTCTTTACAAGGGAATAATATTCTTTCCTATAACAATTACCACACAGATTTAGTTTCATACTTAGCGTGACGTAAAGATACAAATTAATATGCAAGATGTTGGAAAATATTTCTCGGAGGCGAGGAAATTGAGAAATCACTTACGAAATTGCATATAAAGTATTTTAAAACTATGACACTGTAAATTATAGCTTGCGTTTTAGCAAATGCGCCCACGCAGCATCGACCACACGCAAGGCGGACGTTTCTTGCTTGACACTTTTGCGACGTTGCGTTTTGCGGAATGTATATTAGATCATTTTTGCGTTAATAATGAGCCGTTCGCCAGTCAACGACGGAATTGTCGTTTGTTCTGTGCGAGTGCAGTTATGTCACGCTGCTTTGACACACTTGTCGGGACTCTCCTCTGTGACAAATTGTATTTTGTCGCACTTGCATCTATATATAGTCCGTATTTTCGATTTGTCACTGTGTACTGTATACCGCGCGTTCGCGAATGCGCCAAACAATATCTCTTTCTCTTTTCCTTCCTCTTGTTTTTCTTTTCTCTCTTGTACTACTTAAGAATGTCCGTACGTCCCGCATAGCGCGGAACAGCATAATATAGATAACTCTGCATTGCAGTTGTGTTTCACTGTGAAATACAATCGTTCACATGCTGTCCTACATCGTTCATTCCCGCATGATCCGCCATGTAATATAATGAATTTCTTATTGATATTTTGTTTGCCATCTGCTGTTTGTGTGCCGGTCATTGCTCCTAATAATATGTCCCTTTTATCACACATACAAACTTTATGTTACTGATATAAATTTTTATATCTCTCAGCATGTGCAGTTAATACTAATATCTAACATTCTAACATTAAGGAAATATATTGTAAGTATCATCGTCAGTAGTGAATTCCACTAGTAAACACAATGTATTATTTATTATTATAAAACAGAATTATATTAAATGTCTATTGCATACTTTCTAATAAGCTGTAAGAATAATTTATATAAATAAAATAGTATGTTTTTCTAATATTACTCTATAAATAGTAAATTCGCTTAATTTTTGTTATTGTTTATTTTACTGTTTACTATTGGATATACTTTTTCTTAAAATGAATTTATAGCTTTCTGAAGAGAATATTTAATTTATATGAAGATACATTTTTTAATAACTATTAATGTTATATAAATTTAAATTTCGAATATTGAGATATATTTCTGATATAGAATACACAGTGGTTATTGCATGCTTTCGGCCTCGCATCGCCCACATTAATTGGAAATTCTCACGGCGTCGAACTTGCCGTAGACATGTGGACGCAATCGATGATCTATCTTTAGACACTATGAAAAGAGTTTTATTTGAGAGATTTTATATTATAAAATCTGGCAGTTTTTCATTATATATTCCTACATAATTATTTTTGTTAATATGTATATTTTATTAATTTTTTTATCTTATCAATTTATATAATAACTAATAAGATCATAAGTCAATCAATTAAGAATTTAAAATAGAATGTTCTAACAATAATAAATAAGTAAAAGATATTCATTTATAGTTGAGACTTAAAAAGACGTTAATTAATAGAAAACATATCTATGTATTTTTTGACAAATTTGAAAAAGAAATTTCTTAAAAATTTAGTTTAATTTTTGTAGATAATTTTTTACAAAACTTATATTTATAATTTACTATCTTATAATATTTTTTAATTTTTAAAAAGAAGAGACAGACTTCAGAATTCCTTAATGAAACTAGAACTGATTTCTTTCCAATACTGCGGTATTATATATTTTGGTAATTAAATTTTAACATAATTAAATTTAAATAATTATAGATAATTAGGTAAATAATGAGATAAATTAAATTTCTGTGCTCTTAAAATGCATTTAAAATCAATAATTTAATTATTTATTGAAATTCTAATTATTAGAATCTTTTATAACTGTAACATGTAAATTAAATTTTAATTAAACAAAATTATACTTTTTAAGCACATTATATGTTGCTTTAAATATGTAATTATATATTGTCATATATATAATGAAGAATGTTAAATTAAAATTATATAAAAATAAAAGTTCTATAAATGCAAGCGCCGAAATGTGAACTTGGTTTTACCAAAAAATTCGTATGGTGTGGTCAAGGAGAGCTTGCCAAAGGATATCCGTGTTGATTTTATATCTCTTGCGGTTGCCACAACGCATGGTAAGCCAATTATAAAAGTCTGTTTAGTATAACGTGTTCAATCAATAAGAGACAACCGTGCAGATATATGAACCTTGCGATTTTATTTTTGTTAGTTCAACTCATTTTATTATTCTATCTCCACTGACAGTTGAAGGTAGATATCATAATTTTATTCAATATTCAATAGAAATTATGTGTTTGTGAAATTGTGTGTGTGTGTGTGTGTATTACTATAAAAAATCTATATATTCGCGAAACCGGAAGTTCTCAGAATAAATAAATCGTTTTAAAGACTCTTCGTCAGCAAAAAAAGTGGAGCACGATATAAATGGAATGCCCTTTCCTAGTGTCATGTCCATATGCATGTTCTTCTTTTTTTGGTGAAGCATGAATGCAAAAGGTCGTATGCGATATAAATGCGCTATGTGATGAATTGGATGAACGAGCGTTAAATACATTTAGATTTATTCTGATTACGACGTTGATAGATTAATTGATAAACTTGCATATTCTTACTGATGATTATTTTAAAACATGCAAAAAATAATAGATAACTTTACATGGAAATTTACAATTAATAAAAGTCTAGAAGACTAGATTTACCCGATTAATAAAAGATGGTATTTTAACTTTTTTACTGTAACAGAATTAGTATAAAATAAGACGAGATATTTTTAAAGTAATTAATAATATTATAATTATGTACAAAGCAAATATAACTTAATGACGTGAAGATTTTTTACATAATAGTACAGAAGGCACATCATTAATTAGCTCGTCATAGTAAATTGCACAAAATATAAATTACAATTTTTTTTTTCACATATCTATATATAATTTGCTTTTCTTTTTCGAGAATTCTAAAGATTTTCCATTTTTCTTCATGACCAAAATGATATGATTTCAAATCAACTTCGGCGATTATCATCTCAAAAGTTTAATATCACCTTCAGTCGACGTATCTTTCTTTCAACTCTCTTTTTACTACGATTCACCGTTATCGTTTTACGCATAGCGTACACGTGTGCATAGATGAGTAGGTGGTCGCAGCGGCCTATATACATCGGAAATGAAGCTTACGTCTCTTATCTGAGATTACTTTCAGTCTTATTCGTTTCGCAGGGACTATATTGAACCTACAGCCGACGAGGTAGGTCGCGAGTTTCGCAAATTGCTTTGTTGAAACGTCGGAATGTGTAATAGGAATCCGGTGCAAACTGCTTCAGCAAATTAGAAACCCTTTCATGGTCGGCATTCAAACGAGGTCTGTGTCGAATAAAATTCGATTATTAGAATTTCTCTTTATTGTCATAACTCATAAAGTACATTCATTGTCATTAAATATTACTGATAACTTTGTGATAACTTTGTGATTCAATTTATATATTTTGAAAAAGTCTACAAAAATATATTCTATATTTTCACTATTTTATTTTTATTACGCTTTTTGTTTTTAAATTTTAAACAAAAACTTTTACGCCAAAATTTTTTCTACTTTGTTTATTCGTGATTTCAGAGATGCACAAAAAAATATGCTTTTGTAAAAATAGAAATTATTACCTATAATTTGTGATATAATTTTTATCAATCAAAATAATTCTTACATTATGTTTTCTGTTTCTGCATTTTTTATAACAGCAAGAATTTTTTTTTATATTTCGCACGTAAGCTATTAAAGAAGTACTAAATTAAATTTTCAAAAGCTACATATATTAATTTTTTAATTTGGCTATATATTAATCCATTTCATGTTATTGTCTCGGACTTAATCTATTTGCGTCATGAAACACTTGCTTTAATTAAAACTGCAAACATATAATGAATATTTATATTTCAAAATACGCACAGCATATATTTTACTTTGCCATTTGTTATATGTAACATTTTAATTCTTAAATTTTACTCTTTCTTATATTTATCTCTCTTGCATGCTATTATGAATCCAGATAGTAATAACTGTTACAAATAATTTATTGTCTAGATACGTGAGATGCCTCGTGCTGGTAGCACTACTAAATTATAATACTTGAAGATATGAGCTCTCATGGATTAATTGGGCTACACGTGTATGTTCCAGGATATGGTAGACGTTACTACAGCTTTGCCATCCAATGGAGGAGCGTCGTTAATTGGACGCACCAGAGGTGCTCTTAGGTCTGTGCGATCCGCTCTAGGAGGAAGCGGGGAGTACCTTCAGGGCCTAGGGAACAGAATAGGATCCGCTCTCAGCAGCAGCTTAGAGGAAAGCGAATTGACTACAACCCCTTCTTCGCCGTCATCACCGCAAGCACCACCACAGGTTATCAAGCAGGAGGAGCAATTAGGACGGAGGAAACTCAGGCTTCCGAGGTAAGCAAATGTTTTGTTATCCCGAATACCTCATTACAATTAGGTCGTATACGTTGAGAGCGATAGATACCCCAATGCTGAAACTGTAAACTTGGCAATGTTATTCAACAAGATAAGAGTTTAATGTTGTCACTATCAAAATAATCATTTGCGATTGAATAAACTTTCATTTTATTAAAATAATATTTTAAAAAGTTACCCAAAATAAAAAATGTTTAAAGTTGCATATTTTCTTTGGATTTATTACGGTTTCTTTAATTTGCCATTATGTTATAGCTTTAATTTAAACTTCGTATACAATTTTCCAGGTAGCTATCAATATTAATATCTGTAGCTAGTACATGGTATACATGGAAGCCATAATTTATGCAATAATTTTCTTCTAATGTAAATTCTAATTGTATGCGCAACTATTAGCAAGCTATTAACGTGACTTACGCACCACGTGGATTTACACTTGCCAGCGATAATAATGTAACGCTTGCCACTCATGAATATTCACCCTGCGACACGCAATATTCATTCGTAGATTCGGCGCTGGTTTATCCTACGAGGATTATGAGGCAATGGCGCGGCACAAATTGGAACGACAGGGAAACGCCAATCTCTCGAGGACGCGAAAGTATCCGCCTGGGATGACCTACGAGGAGATAGCGTCGTCCAGATCTGTCTCGAGCAAGAAACAGGAGAGCCGTATTGAGCTGGACTCGGGACAGGATGCCAGTCCCGATCGCGACAGCCAGGAAAGTATAGAGCCCATTCAGGAGCAGGACATCAAAGCCACCGGGCCCGATCCTTATGAGAAATTGAATTACAAAGCAGGTGATTAGCTCTCGCCACCAATTATCCGCGGCAGACGTCGAACGCTCCTCGTCTTCGACGACGGTCGCTATCTTTCTCTCACTCACGGTTGTCGCGATCATGCAGTTATCGAGACTCGGCTGGAAATAATATGCTGTGTTCTTCTTTCTTTTCACGAAGCGAGGGCGCCGACCCGCTATCAGACGGTTGTTTTCCGTTTAGGTAAATGTAACAGTCAGTCAGTGTGGACTGCCCCTGTGATCTCACCCGCGTGTCCCCTCAGTGTGTGTTACACGTAGGGTTGCTTCAGCTTAAAATATCGATACTTTTACACGTTTAAATCTCGTACACAAGAACGTACCAACTGATATTTGATATTCTATTAGAAAATAATAGTATTCTATTTATAAGTTTTTGATATATTAGGAAGAAATGAGATCAACGTAAGTAATTCTTATGTTTTGTAAAAATTATGTACTTTTTAAAAAGATTTGTTGCATAAAAGATTATTATGTCTCCAACAGCGATGGAATATTAATAATGTTATATTTAGTTGCGATTCGATATTTTTTTCCAAATATTAATATGCGCATGTAACTAATGACATTAATTGTCAACATTCAAAATATCCAAACAAAGTGTCGATATTTAGAAGCTATTGTACATCTTACCACATGCCCGAGTTTCTGACCCTTCTTCCTCAGCTAGATGTGATTAGCGAATACTAGTGCAATCGATATGTCCGCGTAACCTGGTGTTCGAATATCCGTGGGTCGATTGCGATGCGGTTTGACCTGGAGATATTGATTTCCTAATTAAACGTTTCACGATATTTCAAGCTATTTAAATGGATCAGAATCTAATTGTCTTTTTTTGCGTTACTTTAGTTAACGATGTATACATGAAAAATAGAAGACTTGTTTTATTCAATTTTGCAATAATTATTTTCATAGAGATTATATTCTTATGATTCAAATATAATTTTAATAGTGTATGTTATATGTATACACGCTTTTCAATTTTATTCCAAACTTTTCTATCTATATCTTTATATTTTTTAAAATTAGAATTGCACAATAATTTACGTAAAATTTAATTACATTGACTTATAAAATTTAAATCAAAAGTCATTTTGTTTTAATATATCTTTTTATAAATACAGAATGAATTTTGGAGAAGATACTATTATACTAGCATCTTGGTTTTATTATTTCTCTCTAATCACTTTTCTTGGACTTGTTATACATATATAAAATACAATTCGGCACTTGTATATTCGAACACGTCGTCATATTTGTAGTTTCTTGCCAGACATTGCATCCTTCTGGTAAAGATGTTGTTACCCTGTGTATATGTGTGCATATTTTCACACGAATTGCCTATTGCACCCCGATTGCATTCATAGTTCGAATGAAGAACCGTTCTATGTGGGTGGGTAAAATTCCGTTGCGTGCAGTAACAATCTCGCGATAAATAGTCACACTTATCGTCTGGATGCTTCTGTTATTTCCGCAACATTAACCGATATATCACAAGGCTATGTAGTCAGTTAAGTAATGTCGCGGATGTAAATACATAACTGTCAATATCACATACAGCCAGTTGCGAGTGTGCATCGCTGTACTTTGGATCATTTTACTTTGAAAAATTTTATTGTCGTTAACAAGTCAACAAGTGATTGTGGTAATTTTACGTCTCGTTGATATAAACAGTAGCTTTAGACAAGTAATCCTAGCATAAAATATTTATTTGCATAAAATTCATGTCATAATAGTGCATCAAAATTCAGGATTACTGATTATATTTATATTATTTTTAATGAATACGGAAGAAAATGTTGTTTTAATTCAAATATAATTTTAGTGTATATTATAGATACATTATTTAATTTTATTTCAGGTTTTTATACTGTTTTATATTGTTTATTTTTTCGTGTTTGGAAAAATTAATTCGACACTAATGTACTCGGGATATAATTACGCAAGAGTGACACTTTAATTGTATAGTTTAGTCAACTTTTATCTTGTTGTCATTTATTTTTGTCCGATGAATCATTAGATAGATTAGATTCGACTGCAAGTTTAGGTGTCGCCCATGACGCACCATTGCTTGACACATTAATTACAATCATGTTAACCATTATACTCAAATATATATTTGACACCAGCTATGTTTTCTATTTTAGACATGCCTTGCAGCAGTGATTCGACGAGCGATCAAGATGGATACGGACCCAGCACTAGTCTGGATTCCAACATGGATGGTCGCAGAATGTGGCAAAGATCAGGTATCAATTTTTATTTATATATATATATATATATATACTTGAGAAACAATTTAAAATATTTATAAAATAAAGTTCGACTAATTTGGAATGTATATATGACAATACCATAAATAAAAGTAATGCAATATACTTAATAAAATTATTGCTCAGGGTCATCGGGTTCCGTTCAGTCCTGGGCTTCGAGCTTGTCGGCTGACAGTCAATCGGAGGAAGCTGCCGCGGACTTCATGAAAGCTTTCGTACCTTTACTATTCGACGCGCCTAATGCTATCGACCAAGAACAAAAGGCTAATTTCGGGCAGATGGTTTTGGTACTTATCAAGTATTACGAAATATTTTCATTGCATCATTGTAGTCACTTTTTATAATAAAATGGATAAGAATATTGAACAAATTGCAAAATAGAAGTAACTCTTCAACGAATAATGTAAAGTAGTAAAATTAGTAAAAAAATATATTAGTTTTGACACTTGATTTGACACAATAATAAACTTGCAGACAGAATCGGGAAGAATATGGTTCTCCAGAGTGGTGAATGCGAGAAGAGCACGTGCGTGTGTCACAGAAGCTTCGTTTTACTCTTTGGCGCAGCATTTTGCAGTCGCGCTATTCGAATGCCACGAAGCGGACGATTTTGCGCCCGCTAAAAGTCTCATGAATATGTGCTTCACTTTCTATCACGAAGGTAACAAGAAGCTTTTTAGAGTCAAATTCTGAAAAACAAATTTAATTGTTAATTTTTTAAATGTTAAGACAAGAATAATGAATAAAGAACAATAATAAAATATTGTAAAGAGAAGAATTGTATCAAAGATTAATGTGACTAATATAGCACATTTTATAATAATCTTTTATAATATTATGTTATATTATTTAAATATTGAAATTTAATATTTAATTGAAGATTTAATAATCTTTAAATTGAATTATAATAAATACTAAAATATACATGATTATTACTAAACTGTTAAGAAATAATACTGTGTATCTTTTATTAATTCATGATTGTTTCGCTTATTTTTATTGTTTACTATTTATTAAACGCGCTGCGCATTTATGATTAAGATTGTACATTTATTCTGTGATTTTAGTGGAAGTTCCTGGATTAGAGCCCTATCGTGAATATCTGTACACGCATTTACGCGTTCAACCAATATGGACGTCCATGAGATTTTGGACGGCTGCTTTCTTTGACGCAGTACAATGTGAGCGAGCATCAAGACCGGTACCACCTCGACCGAAATCCTTAGATCAGGAAAGTATCGCTGCCGAAGATAGAAAGTTTCAAGCAAACATCGTTTTCGGACAGTTGGGGTAAATGTTAATATAACTGATAAAAAAAATTCACATTTGATATATGATGATTTTATATAAATTTTTATTTGATGATAACAATTCTTAACGATTTTTTTCAGAACTTTCACTTGTAACATGCATGCTTTCGGCCTGTCACGAGTTTTATGCACAGAGTTCCTCCGGAAACAATGCATTATCGCGAATTTAACCAAAGGTAATTATTCATATTTATAATTAATATTGACATTAATATTAACACTTATTGATTAGAAAATTTAAAGTTTAAAATATAATGGAAATATTTATCTCATTTTGATCTTTCAGAACAAGAAAAAATGCTGCGAGATAACATAGATCGAATGTTCGACGAGACTGAGCCATGGCGGTAGTTTAATTTGAGTGAAGAGTGAAGATAAAATCGACCTTGCAAATCATTTTAAAGAAACATTTCGTAATGTTTCTTCTTGAATATATTTCCGACGAAATCGAATTGTCTTCAAGCGCCGAGAAAGCGGAGAAGTCAATTATGGAAACAATCTTGTTAATACCGTTGATGTAAGTCGACATTTGTTAAATTTTTCACGGTATTCGACGCTGGACACGTCAATTCCTAAGATGCAAACACTGCACAGATTTCGCGCCTTAAATTGTGAAGAGTATGCTGAATCTTACATTTCTGATATAAAAATTTTTATAAAATCGCGTTATAGAATTAATCTTATAACGTTAACAGAAATTAAGAAAAAAATTGAAATTTGAAAATTGAGGTTTGGAATAATTTTAAGTTTTAAAATAAAGTATTAAAACTTACATAATTAGCGATGATAAAGTTAAAAATAGAAATGACAATAAGGTGAAAATGGAACTGTATTATTGACAGTTTAATTGAGAAATGGTTTGTTGAGTGTAATTTATTACATTGAGAAGAAATGAAAGAAGAAATGTTCTTAATAATAGAAAATATATAATTAAATGTATACACAGATAATATTTGATACGTCAAAATTTATTTTATTAAATTCTCAAATAAAATTTACACAAATGTTTCGTTAAGTAATTCTACTGTTAGATTTTGCGCGAAGAATCTAATTTTTTTTCTATTGTTTAATGTTATTAGAAAAAATGTAATAATTAGTTTTAATGTGTTGAAATCAAATTTTAATATAAAGTTAAAGTTATAATATTGTTTATAATTAAATTTACTGTTTTTGCTCTAAAATTAATGGCTAATGACAAGAATATGAATTATCGGTAGGCACTACTTTATATTGCATCTTTCCTGGTAAATACACATAGAAATCTTAATGCGTTACATGCGTAATTTTGCGCTAGTTTAGTAATTCCTGAAGATTATAGTGCATTTTGTAAATGAGGCTTACAAACATCTAAAAAACAAGTGCTTTATTTCTTTATTGTTAAGCAGAGGTTTTTAGCAGATGTATTTCTCTTTAATAGCGAATGTCAGCTTATATGTACTGACTATATTCGATAATTTGTGCATTCCGACGCCTTGTTACCACACACATCATGCAATGTAAATAATTTTTAGGGAAATGCTTGTACCTAAACACATATCATCAAATGCAAATTAATACGCTCTATTTTATTTTATATATATCTATCTACGAGATATATCCGCAAAGGAAATGATAAACTCAGAATATACTGAAGATAAATAAAGATAAATAAATTTCATTACCGCAGTTCAGAATCTTTAAATAATAAATTAATCATCCCTTCTCTTCTATATAGATGTATACTAAAGTAAAAATATTCTAAAATTAAAGAAAACAGTGTAAGAAAGCATCATATCATTATTATTTCCAGAAAATAAATTTATTTATTCTAAAATTTTGCAAAAAAACTATTACGTAGAAGAATTATATAAAATATTATTTAAAAATAATTGATTTATATA
>VBVQ01001556.1:10944-33127 GCA_011636635.1 Tetramorium simillimum
ATACGTCTACAAAATTTATATTTGTTTTCAGTAATTATTAAAAAATTAGTGTTTATATTATTTGTAAGTTTAAAGATGGAAATGTTAAAAAATTATGAGAAATTTTTTTTAATTATTTTGCTCATTATTATTTTTTTCAAATCTTCGACAATCTTCATAAATTTTATTTAATCTTTTGGATATCTTTTGGATAACTTTTTTCCTTTTTCTTTTCTAAGTCTAAGCCTTTAGATGCATATGATTTTAGAAAAGATGTTTCTAATGGCTTAGGAACAAAGGATTTCTCTTTATTATTATCAACTTTTCTAGGACTTATAAAATATTTGTTTTGAAAGCTTAAATCTGGACAGGGATTACATCGATCTTGAGAAGATAGATCACTTCGTTGCCAATCTAGAGATTTTTGAAGTTCTTCTCGAGCTTTTATATACTTCTCAGATAATGAAAATGAAAAAGGTTTATTATCTCCTCCTGATAATAATTGCTTATTATTAACAAGAGACTCGTTGGATGCTCCGCTAAACGGTTCAGATTTCTCAGAAAGCTTTTCCAGAATTCTGTCATCCCGAATCATTTTGTTGGAAAAGTCATTTGTGACATTGCTCTTGGTAGGTTTTAATTGTTTCAACTTATCGATATTCTGAATTTCGTTTCTAATATCTAAAATGTCGCGCGTTCTGTTCGATGGTTGTACGTAACTGAAATTATAATCAAATATGTTTCGCGGACTTCGAGTGTTCTTCAAACTTTCTTCGATTATGTCAGCCAGGTCGAAATTTCCAACTAGAAAAGGACTATCGATCAACGCTTTATCAGTGTTAAGTATTTCAGACTTAGTCGCAGTTACTTTCTTCTTAGGTTTGCTTTTCATCTTTGATTGAGTCTTGCTATGTAAATTTTGCGTTAAGACTGGTGATGATTTAGTATTGTCTACGATGTTTTTGGAAACGGACGTTTTAGAAGCAGTTTCTGTTTTAGATTTTAATTTACTTTTCTGTGTTGATGTCGTTGGATTCGTGTTCATATTATTAATTTTATTCGAATGTCTTTCCGATTTTATCGTCCGATTTATTTGTTTGTTAGATATTTCGTTACGTTTAGAATCATTTTCAGTTTCTTGTTTTATCGTTGTGTTTGATGTAATTACATCTTTTTTTATATTCTTTTCGTTTATACTGAATGTAGATCTAACATTTTTAATATTATTTTTTGGCAGAAGAGACTTCTCATTCTTTGTAGACGTGCGAGTATCAGACATTGTTTTAAAAAGCGGGAGTGCTACAAGATCCGCCACCGAAGATTCTGATCGTTTCTTCGCCGTGATGTTAATAGTTGACGTTTTGTTCGAAACAGATTTTGATGTATCGCTGATAGGTTTCATTAATAATTTATTAGTTTTCGCATTATTTGTAATCGACGAAACTCGAAGATTCTGAAAAATATATTTCTGTATATTTTATCAAGTACAAATTTTATATTAATTATTTTTGTTTGCTATTTTCTATACTTTTTTATTTTTGATTGAGGCCTGCATTTGTTTGTCTTTATACAATTGTTTCCAACCGTAGAGTGTGCTTATCTTTTTCTGCTCTTCTAAGCTAATATTGGTTTTTTTGTCTCTCGTATAAAGTATCTGCCAAACTGAATCAGTATTGAATATCTGATAAAAATATAATTTATTATTAGATAAATAATATGATTATTATAAACTATAATATATGTCTATTTCTTTATTTTCTCTTATGACTTATTTTATTTCAATCTTTTATAAAAACTGAACAAAATCAAACAGTTTGATTCATGAATGACACATCAAAATTTTATTATCTATATTATAAAAATAAAAAATAATACAGAGAAATATTGTTTTTTGTTTCCTCACATCTTAAAAGAGAGATAAAGAGAAGCAAAGTAGAAACTATTAATCTTATAAATCTTTTACCTCATAGGCGATATGTGATAATGAAGATAATTTAATTATATCTGTGAACTCCAAATATCTTAATATTTTTTCGATTAAAGATATTGGTAAAGTTAAAAGAGTATTTCTATTTCCTTCAGCAATATTGTGTATATGTTTTAATAAGTATTTACCTGTGGTATTCAAAATTACAGTTTAACAAAATTATAATAAGACAATAGAAATAAAATTTGAAAATTTTATATTATGTTATACGTATAATCTTTTCTTTAATTTATCCCTTTGATGAAGTATACAATTATATGTATATATAGGTACATGAATATATTGAATATGAACATCATTTATTGTTTAACGATAAATATATGTATGTGAATGTGTTATTATAAAATAATATAAGAAAATAGAAGTAAATAGAATCTACAACATAATTGGTTATGAATAAAAGCATTTTTTTAAAGAAACATCTCACCAAATCCACGACGTATTTCGTTCTGTAAGGATTTTTCTTGACTGAATTCGATAAGTTTGGAGCGATATATGATCGGTGCTTTATGAGGTCCGTGAGAAATTCTCCATAAATATAAAATTACCTAAGAAATATGAAAGATTAACAGAAGGGCGGATGACGTTAAATTCATCAGTACCTCGTCTTGAAAAATCTTCAGACCGTAATAATCTCTGCTGGGCGGAGGTGCAACTGAATACTTCACCAAGTATTCGATCCTATTGTTCATACTCAACGGGACTCATACATCGAGACAGTTTGATTTGAACTCCGCAATTCGTAGGTTTCTTAATGCAGAATGATGTGCATATCGAATCGAAGTCGAAATGCATAGGGTGAGGCGTTTTGAAGAGATTAGATCTAATAGTTAAATATTTTTTTCAGCAATCTTTACATTTAAACAAATTATGAAAAGGACATTTTAATTAAAAATCAATTTGAATTGAATAATGAAAATGTATAATTTAATAACTATAATATAGATAGATAATTAAAGTCATTATTTTAATTAAAAACCAGTTTAGACTGAATAATGAAAATTATAATTTGATAAATGTAATATGGATAGATAATTAATGTTAATATAATTATTGATAATTATGTAATATTTAATATCATTAAAGCGAATTCTTTCTTAATTTAAGATTATACTTTAATATACAAATACTAGTTAAGAGTATTATAACCAAAATTTATTTAATTCAAAATTGAAATAAAATTTTTAGAATAGAACAATATAATAAATGTGTATAAAGATATTTTCATAATCATATTTTTCAGGAACATCAAGTTTTAATTTAAAAGAGTTTGAAATTTTGAAAGCCAAGTGGTTCAAGATTTCTTCCTTCTGACAGAAAAGAACACATAAACGATTGTGACTTTGTGATATTTTATTACAATATTTTTCATATGAAGAGATGAAGATAAATATAGAAATGTCGAAGTAAAAATGGAAAGTCGTGTGGCATTACGTATAGTAGTCGTAACGTAGCAATAACAATATACAAGGTAGGCTATATAGTAATATCACAATGCATGATTCATAATTTCATAAAAGTCTAGAGAATAGGATATAAATCTAGATAGAGGATGCTTTTCATATTGAATTGCCGCAGAGACAGAGTACCGCGTTACGGATCAATTAAAAAACTTTCTATCATACTTTTCGTACTTTCACAAAAATGGATGTACCCGAAGTACTCCACTTCGTAACGATTGTCGTTATTATTATCGTGATTTATACATGTATAATGATTGTATCAACAGTGCTTAGCAATTCGATAATAATCCGTATTAATGTTACATTAAATGTGATTATTTGAAAATCACAAAATTTACATGGTTAATTTGAAGAATGTAAATCTAGAATCGGACAGTCACATTTTTTTAGTGCTAAATCTGTAGGGCAAATATCAAAATTACTCCTAATAGTAAAATCTTGTTATAATTGATGAATAATAGAAGAATTAAAAATTTTATCTTAAAAAATTTGTCAGAATTTAAAAATATCCTGTTTATAATATATAAAAGAAGTAATAGATTTTTGATATTTCTTTTCTGCTTAAATAATGCAGTATTTCAAGTTGAACAATGTTTAAAAATTACAATATTATTTATATAATATATAGATTGATCCTTTTAATTACTGTTTCACTTAGAAAGATTAATGAAGAAATTTGTTATCGCGGATAAATTTAATTAATTGCATATCATAGGCTGTTAAAATATAAAATAAAATAGACTTAAAATAATTGTACAAAACATTTCACAATACACAAGAAAGAATTACCTAAAAAAGACAGGCACATTAATAAACCGCTGAAAAGCTGAAAAATATAATTTTCTTTGCAATATTTTCTCTTTAGCTTTTTTCAGTGCAATAGTAATCTGCAGGATTAATTCATAATTTAATAATTCATGAAATTACTTGCGATAATAAATAACAACAACCGTACTATCTATGTTTCTCACAAATACTTGATTACGCGATTGATATGACATTTCTAGCTCCTCAGGCGATCGCTGTGTCTCGACGATACGAAAAGCCGCATGAATAAATTATTACGTGCTAGCATAATCGAAAAATCTTACGAGCGACGGAATAAATCTAAGCAGTATAAAAAGATTTCGGGATTTCGGGCCGCGGGACACGCGAATCAGCCGTTGTTATGTAAAATCAGTACGGCGATCGTTTGTCCGATCGGGAAAATTCCCGTGATTCGCGATCGTGCAACGACGTCGAAGAGCCGAAAAGAGGATTCTCGTTCTCGTTTGAGAATATTTGCGCTTTTTCGAATAAATTTGTTTCGCAGATATCAAACTTCTTTCTACAATCGCGCTTTCGCGCGTGATTGTACCGGCAAACTCGTGGAACGTTCGTAGAGCGATTGCACCAGTAAATGTATAAATATTGTAACTGCGACATGTATATTACGTTGCAAATTAATCAAAAATTGTTCAACAGCATTTACTCACGTCAATTTGTATTTTGATACTTCATAGACAATTCCTCTATGCACAAATTACACTCCATCTTCATTCCTTTTTGTATTTAATATTTTTAAGAAACTGATGGAAATTAACTATTACTCTCATAAAATGATTATTCTCCTAATCATAGTTGTATGTGTCAATACATACAAATGTATTATATAAAATAGATATAAATGCATGTGTCTGATAGTTATGAGCATTTTGATCGACAATATAACGTGGTGCATTCGCTCACTGACGAATTTTCGTGCACGAGAGATTACGATGCATCTACGTGCAACGGAAGTAAGTCTTTTAATGTATATACGGTAATAGTAAATATTCAAAACGATAAATAATATATATTCTTCAAACAGAAATTTAGACGAGATCTATTACAGCGCGTAAATGGCAACGAGAAAGTTTGTACGTAATAAAGTACGTAATAAAATTGAGATTGGTCAAAATAATTTCAAAACTTTGTTTTTATAATGTCAATTTTCCGATTAAGATAATAATCTTTGGATTATTGTCTAACAATATACAGTTGAATCTGAGTGCCTTATATCCAAGTATCCTTAAATTTTATCTTTAATTTTCACTACGTGTACATTGCACTCAAATAATATGTGTGCGTCATATGACACATTGAAATGTTTAAAACAGGGTGACTTACTTCCGGTTGCTACGTGTACGCGTTCGAATGTGTGTACATAAATATATGTGTATACATATACAATATATAAGATATACATAATAAATATCCGTATAACGTTTTGGAAGAACAGATTTGCATATTGCAATAGCGCGAAGAGGATTGGAACGCCTTACCGAGGAAACGCGGCTTCTCAGATATGTTACTGATCACCATTTACGGTCAAAATTATAATCGAAATCCTTGCATATTATAGATTGACCTTATTCTCTCGTGTCGCAATTAATTTTGTTACATTAATAGGAAATTATCAAGTAACAACATTAATTTTGTAATATAATATAACTTATTCTATATATTATTAGAAAATGATATATTACATAAAAATAAATATTGTTCATGCCCTAGTTCTAAGTTAAACTAATAAATATTATTATTATCACTTCACAGTTTAGGCAGATTTATTTCTTTTCGCCGTCTCATCGATAAGGCGCTCAGCAGAAGATTTAACGAGCACGAGATGGAAGATGCTCGGATTGAAACTTAACTTATATGGAAACATCTGGAAGTGTGCCTCGTCGATTTTGATGAATTTCGGATATGCTAGAACAGTTAAAAAATAAGAAAAAACATCCGAAGATCATCAAAATCGATGAAGGACACTTCCAAACTTTTCTTGCTAGATCTAAGAAGAGAGAGAAGGAGCCGTTCGAAACTCCCCGCCGAACGAAATTGAAGGATAGGTGCGTTTGCTGATCGATCGACCCAATTTTCTTACGAGGCGTTCCAAGAGTTCTATAGATTCCACGCGTTCTATAGATGTTTTTGTACGTCGAGCAGAGTCGAAGGGTCGATCGAGGAATCGCGTCGCGGGAGCAACGGATGAGAGATCGACATAGAAAAGATTCGACCGACTAAATTAGTGGCTTAGAAGGTAAAACATGACAAAAATGCCCTCCTGTGACATGGCTGTAGAGAAACGTCGTGTCTTCTATCAGAGTGCGATAAGATCATAAATATGGGCTTAGTAAATGCAGTATTCAAGACTTGCAGTCTGTGGAAAAATCAGATATTACGTCTCAATCGATTCTACCGAATGATAAACTTCGTCTGCCAAACTGAAGAATTATCCGATAAATTTGATAGACCTTTTTAAAATAATTTCTACTTCTTCACGTAAGATCGCTGTCTTTTGCCACTTGAAATTCTTCGCAGAATGTGAGATACAAGGTTCGCGATCCTATATTTCCAGGCCACAGAATGACATCGGTTACTTCCAGGATATCGCGACGCTTTGTTGCTCTCTACGATTGTTGAATGACCGACATCGCCGTCTCCGTAATTGCTCTTCCGTCCCTGCAGATGCTCGACGATGTCGTCGTTTGCTCGGAGGGTGCAGCCGCGATTGTCAATTGTCTTTGCTCCATGTGATCGAGCGTCTTCTCGATGGCTCGCAGCCGCTTCTCCAGGCTAGTTGTGCCAAGGATACCCACCTGCAACTGCGGTCCCAGCGGCAGAATCGCAAGCAACCACCATGCCCACGATGGCCCGTCCGGTAGACGCGGCCAGTCCTCCTCTGTGTCCGGCATACGTCCGAATACTCGCTGGATCTCGGATTTTTGAGAGATCGACACTGTATCCCACCATCTTCGACCTTTTACCCGTACCTGTAACATTAGAGAGATGAGCTAAATTGTCAAAACATTAACTGGTTTTTATCATGTTACTTTCTGAATTTAATACTACGAATAAAAATATTGATTGAAAGAAATATAAATAAGAAATTAAAATTTTTCCAAAGATTAATATAATACAATTAAAACAACATTATAGTTTTGTTATGGAATAAATATGCAAGACATGTGTAAAATTGTAAAGTTAATATTTTTGTGTTTTAATATAAATAAAAAATAATATGCAATTTTTGCAGTGTTACCGATAATTGATTAAATTTCGTTTTATTATATTAGAGTTTGTACAATTTTTACCTTATCATGAAGTTCTAGAAGATTTAATAATTGATCTTCTTGTACGATCGTGTCTCTGAGAAATTCCACCTGTGCCGTATCGTAACCATCTTTTTCCCCACCGGAAAGAACCCTAAATCTTCTACCGCCGACCGTGCTGAGAATACTGCAACCGTCTTTGAGCAATACTCGATCTCGAATGTCTAAAATAGTTCCATACTCCGCATATCTAAAAAAAATTGATCGATATTATTAGTTTTTGATAGCAATATTTTTTAGATATCGTTATGTAAATCATATACATGTACATGTATAAATTTTAAATTAGAAATTTAATTAAATAAATTGCATTTAAATACATACAATATATTATTCGTAATTACTATTTTTGTATTCAAATAATAATATTTTCTCGCTACTAATTGGTATCTAATATGACAAATTAAGATTGATTGAGAGGAATGTAAATAAGAAGCTAAAAGTTAAAACATTAAAAAATTGAAATAATGCATTTAAATATATTAATTTAAACCGTAATTATGTGTAAACACAAATTTAATTTCAAGTTATCGTAAAATAAAGTTGCTGCACCTCTTCGTGCCCGTTGCCTCCTTGTTGAGACATGCAGCGATTCCGAACTGGCGCATACCGCTATCCACGCATCTTCTGACCATCAGCCTGTATCTGGGCTCGTAAACGAACAGGGGACAGGCAACGCAGGGAAACGCTGTCGTGCAGATGAAGACGGCGATCTGTTCGTTACCCAAAAGACCAAGTCCTTGGACCAGTTCGAGCTGATGGCTCACAGCTCTGGTGGTATATTCCGCCGGCGCCACTGTTTTAAGCGCTCTCTCTACGAAATCCGTCACAGTTTTTTGGCTACTGGCTAAATACTGAAAGCAGAAAAAGACAGCTGGTTAATAAAATAGTCGTAATATTCATTGCAATTTCTTTTTCTGAAGAGATGTTTTGCACTAAGACTAGTTCGTCATTAAAACCTATCGAAATAGAATACCGTTCGCTCAATTTCCCCTAACATAATAACGAAGCATTACGATATTCAGTTAAAAGTAGATATTGAAAAGAATATCTTCTGCAGCATATGAATATCAGCATTTACTGTAGCGTTTACTGCAGCGTTTACTGCAGCGTTTATAATAGAAACTTAATATTTTATAACTTATAATAACCAGAATATTTTATCAATTCTACAAGATTTTTTGATTCGTCCGTTTTTAATCTGAATTTTTTTTCAGTGTCCCACTCCATTCTTTATTCAAATTTATATATTTCTTATTTATTGTAAATAAATTTTTACTAATTATTCTTGATATATCGTTCCATTTTCAATTAAAACTGAATATTTTTAGGTAAAAGATAGAAATATTAAGAAAATAATTAATCTAAATATTTAAAGAAATGAGATTTAAAGATTAAGATTTTTAATTGAGTACTCGATAGCAAAGAGAGCAACGCAGAAAGAATCTTTCTAGACAATCAAGTACAATCATCGATATATCATTGCGAAGAATATATGTTGCGAACAATAGAATAAGAAAATAAAGAGTAACGCGCCGCAAGATCATCGTTGACGTCGCCGTCCTCATCGTCATTAAATATAATACAGACGATCTGTAATGACGCCACGAACGCGGAAGCTCGTGACGACCACAAACAATAATCATTTCAATCTGCGGCATCGTCGTTAACCGCTAGAAACCATCAAGTCTCATTTATGAACAGGTGTTGTTGCGGAATCTCTCACATCCATGTATTTTCCTGACAAGCTCTTTGAAATCAAGAGCTCATGAATAACGAACAAATTTTAAGATATAAATTCTTTCGAGAAAAATATGAAATGCATCAGTTACACAAAAGTAAAAAGTAACAATTACACAAGTATCAAGATTGTAATGGCGAAAAGATAAAAAGCTGATTAATACTTTCGAATAAAGACAATTGACATTATTCTATGTTTTGAGACTAAATAATACAAAAATTTAAATAATTTAAGGATATTTAAGTATCATTGAGTTTTAGAATAAAATTTATAGAAAGAGAAAAAGAAACAGAAATTTTTTAATTTCTAGATTCGTTGATTTTACATTATAAAGATTTAATTTTGAAATCAAAATTATTCTAAATTTTTTACATTAAATCTTATATTTTTTAAAATTAATTCTTTGCTGTCTAAGTCGTCCTTTAATTATTTATTTCTTGTTTTTTAAATTTGTTGATCTATATTATCAAAGTTTGATTTTCAATCAATCAAATTAAAATTGTTTTAAATTCTTGACTTCAATTCTTAATCCTTAATATTATTATGAAATTTAATTCTTTACTGTTTAAATTGTAATATAACTATATATAATTGATAGAGCCAACATGAAAATCAGAACAATAAAATTCTAAAGAAATTATTATACCGATAATTAAATCAGATTGCTACGTCAGAATAGCAATACAGTTCAAAGCAATAAAATTAATTAATTTATATAAAGAGTTCTCTTACGTCAGCTAAAGACGTGACGCACAAGGGACAAGCCGAGGAATAATCTAGGCAGCGGTCCAGGCACATCCAGCAATAGGTGTGACCACAGGGTGTCGTGACAGGTTTCCAAAGCAGGCGACAACATAAGATGCAATCCAATTCTCCAGCGGTGCCGCCGGAAAGAGCTGGCAAGAGGATTTCGGCGGGTCTCGGTTCGATTCCTGCAAGTAACACCGTCTTAAGATATTTTTACGAATATAAAAGAAGTGCACGTGTATCGGCGGGCGATAATACTTACTTTTCAATTTTTCTATATCCTGATATACACGATCCAAACTTGCTTGCAGCTTCGTGTTGACTGGCGGCACAATAGAGGACCGAACTCTCCTGTTTATTGTCTGTGAAATAAAAGAAAGATAAAGTGAGTGAGAATTAAATCTAAAATAATTAATAAAAGCTGAACAGCTGAGTAGAAATATATCGAAAAGTAAAAATAAAAACCTAAAAAAATTATTTAAATATATTATTAAAGAATATAATAAATTAATTATAAAATAAAGAAGGGTTAGTATAATTTAAGATACCATTAAATAGATATTTTACTGTTTACTGTTAATTATAATGGTTATGCTATCAATATTGTACTTTTTATTTCTAATACTGTTAATGACAACGATAGCCATTAAAGTGACTAATAAGCACTTGTCACATTTCTCATTTACATTGAATGATATGTCTAATTTGAAACTTTTTTGCCAAGTATAAAAAAATATAACAAGCATAAAATTAGGTAATTTTCGAGGAAAGTACCTGTGTGAATTCTTCTTCGTCACTGCTGTTGTCCTCGCAATCCGACCTGTTCAGGGTTGCGCGTCGGCTGCGCTTGGGATTCATTAGATGATGACGATTCCTCGTGCGTGACGCATTCTTCGTTAAACTATACGGCGTGCGTGACGACAGGACATTCTGCCGATATACTTTAGGCGACAGCACTCTGTGCAGAATCTGCAGCATACAACCACGAACTTGATAACATATGTATCAGTCAAATAAATTTGAATATACCTTAGAATGTAAAATCCGCACGATCGAGAATTAGTAAATTGATTATTCCTCAAAGGAGACTTAATTCAAAACCTCGTTAACAAAATATTTTACACAAAATATAAGAAAATGTAATTAAATCTTAGAAAAAAAATTTTTTTAATTTACATAATTTTACTACTTTATCACGAGATATTTGATTTAAAAACATGTGCTAATTATTTAAAGACTAAGATTTACAGATAATTATTGAGGTTTTAATTAAATTTAATTAGATATCGAGTTACGTTATTAAATGTGTATAAAATAAATATAAGAAAAAGATTAATGTGTGTAGAAGTAATTTTAAATTGCCCTCTTTTGCAAGATGCGAAATTTTTTTCTGAATTGGAGTTACGAAATACGATAGTCATTATGGGAAGATAATTGAGTCGTTATTTCAATATAAAGACTCAACGTTAAAAATTCATAGAACATTACATATAAGGATTTCAAATAAAACTTTCGCTAGCGATGAGCAAACTTCGCTTGTTTCTTCAATAGCACGCATTTCTTCCTTGACGTGAGATGCTTCTAATTGCAAGACCGCGACGGGTATTCAACTGATGCGCTAAATCGGCGCGATTAACGCATGAAATAACGCGATTGAGTAATCCGAGACGTTTTCGGACGATGAAAGTAAAAGTGCGCCTTCCATAATGCGGTCCCGACCGACGGATTCAGCGGCGGCGGGAAAGAATGATTCCCTCATCTTACATAAGTGGCGGTGCAGCTTGCATCAATGGTTCTGCCATCGTTTACGTAATCGCTCGTACGCTCGAAAATTCAACGCGCTCCGCTTTTTAAATTATTCAACGTCGATCGAAAATGACGCGATTTGTCGCATTGAATTATTTAACATTCAATTGTTATTATACGTAACCGCGCTTCGACCTTCGCGAATATTCACGTGTGACGCAATATTGCGAAACTTTACGTCGATTGAGCAGCTTCAATGTCAATCGGAATACGTACATCCGATACTTGTTAATTCGGACATGAGCTTTACAATAAATTTGTATTTCAATTATGTTTGTTTCAACGATATTTGAAATTTTCAGGGTAACTTAAGATATCGTTTAAACCTTTACGTAAGAAAATCTCCGCACGATTCCAGGCAAAGCAAAAATTATAATGACATAAGGTTGACATCAAAATGACGCTAATAAAATGACATAATAATGACATTTTGCAGTCTTTTGACATTTTTGTGATTTCTTGTTCTACCTGAGATAAGGCTAAAAATGCAACAAAATGTATCTCAATATCAGAAATTGACGAATCAACGAGCAAGAGCTCTCCGTAGAGAGACGCGAATGAGAGCGAAGTGTGCAGCACTTAAAAAAAAAATTCGACGTAGAAGGAAAGCAGTTTGCATTATGCACGAGAGGGTGGAGAACGCAGCGGCGCGGGGCCGTGCGTCACACTGGCGGAAGATCGATATATCGACGCCGTCGCGTGAAACAACACGTGGAAACGCTGGAAACGGCGCATTTGCCCGTGAGAGTGGCATCGGCTCGCCCGCCCGCTCGCTCGCTCGCGCGGACCGTGGTTATCGTTGCCCCTGGCGCGCGGGTCACTCACCTGACGACCATCGCACCGAGTCATTAAGGCAGCGCGGCCGGCAGCAGTCGTGCCGGAAACGCCGCGGCGCGCATTTCTTTTGTGTTGCTGATGCTCTCCGGATAGAGACGGATGCACATTCGGTTCCCCGCGGCGCATTCCGCCAGTCGCGCGATAGCGATTGCCCCGCGAGGTACGTGGATTCCGTGCCAATGATCGAGCCACGGTTCGTTTTATCGTCTTGTAGAAATATTACGAAAACTCGATGAATTTGTTGATCACTATTGATTTGAATACGTTCGGAGTGGATCGCGTTTCGACTCGATGATCGCCGAAAGATTTTTATTTATGCCCACGTAATTCTATTTATTGGGGAATAATTGATGCTCTGACGCAGATGCTAATAGTTTATCCCAGTTTTAATGTTATTCAAATTTATACGATAATGGGAGTCACATTTTGCGAGTATCATTAACTTTAAATAATTTTTAATAATAAATTATTTTTATAATGAAGGCAACGTACCTTGGTCAGTTCATGGCGCACAGTTTGCGGATTTTTGTCAATGGCCACGCTAATGCAGAGAGCATAGAGCGCTTCTTCGTATCTTCCAAGCGCTGATAAAGCGATCCCTCTTCTATAGTGTCCCTGAAGAAATAAAGTAAAAATATTAGAAAAACTTTTATTTCTACATAAAATTCATGCTATAATACTTTAATAACTATTTTTATGTAACAGTAATAAAATCATAATAAGATATTATATGCGAAGATGTCAATAAAATTAGCACTACAATCGTATTGTACACATATTATATACCACAAATTGATAAATCAAAGGTTCAGATAATAAATTTAGAGATAGTAAATTTTTGTATATTAGAACTCATTTTAATTATAACATGTTGCCAAATTTAAATTTAGGTAAAGGCTACTAAATCGAAATATGCATTTTGATTTAAAGCAGATACATCTTGCGGACACATGTACCAATATTATATATATAGGCTTCGGTTCTGTATTTCCTCACCTTGCCCCAGTCTGGCCGCAATCTAACTGCATGATCAGCGTCCGTGAGAGCGGCTAAAGGCCTATTCAACAGGAGCAAGACGTGAGCCCTGTTGCTAAGGTGAAGCGGGCTATTCGGTGCTGAAACATGAGAAAACAAGAATCGTAGAATGCCTGCCGAATAGCGAACGAGTTCTAGTTTTTGTAAACGCTTTAGGATTTGTTCTGCGGGAATTGTACAACAAATAATCGGAATAAATTTACTCCATCCTAAAGCGTTTCAAAAGCAGAGCAGGTATTTGATCAGCGCCAGCGAACGCTGTCTCACGGCTGATGACTAGCGTTATGATTCACGCATTCCACACGAAACAATAGCGATGCAGACATTTTGCAAGTAAACTAATAATTGCGTACACTTGATAGCGCAATCGCTCGTCCTGGCAACTTTTATTTATAAATTTACATATTTATCAAGTGTGCAATAATATTACGCACTTGTATGACATTTAAATCAAATGAGCGTTCGAAAGAGCGTTGCGTCAGTGACGCATACCTCGTTGCATATTTTGCATAAGAATGCAGTTATGGACTTATCATCATGTATAAATTCTGAGCGGTCTAAGAGTTTTTTTTTGACGATCAGTCTGGACTTGTTTAATTTCGTGGAAATTTGTCTGGTAAAAAAAGCGCCGTTCAATTGCGACTGACAATGAGTACATTTCATAGAAGCGACCGCGGACGATGGCATCGGCCGATGCAGGCGGCGGCGGCGGCCGGCGGCGCGTCCTGGCATTGTGAGCAATGTCATTGCCTCCGCGGCTAGAGTCCCTTACTTGGCCGGAGAAAATTTCCGACGCGTCAATGTAACGAATGCTAAGAGTATGGCATTGAGATTTGCTTTGTACTCCGTGGCAAAATAAATTAAAAGAGAAATACGCTTTAAACTTAAATTAACTATCACGTAATTTGACAGGTTTTAACGTTTTGAAAATTTTAATTGTTTGAAATTTATATAAAATTTAAATTATCAATTCTTTCCAAATTTGTTTATACCTGTACAAAGTTGAATTTTAGATAATACAGAACTTTGAATGAGAAGGAAAATACAGTAAATAATTGTAAAGTAAAAATATGAAGGAAAAAGTAATTAATATCTACTTTTTTACTTGGTTTCAATATTGATATGAAATATAAAAAATATTTTGGATATTATATTATATAATATTTCGGATTATCTGAAGGAATATTTTATAAATAATTATCTTGAAAATATATAAATATTTTGTGATAAAATAAAAAAAAGACAATGTGTTTTATAAAGTTCCATTTCACTAGATGGCACTTTAAGAGCAATTATCTTAATTACTTGTAACGCGACTTGTATAATCATCTTAGTTTATACGTGAACATCCGTCTTTAGGATAAATAAGAAACACGACACGATTTAAACTCATTACTTGTAATGATATACTCAGTTTTAGGTCATGCTGAATCTGCGACATTGCTTAGAGGAATCTCTAACATTTAATATACTGAATAAATATAAAAAGACAAATGATTCTCATAAGCCGGCTTATGTAACTTGTCTTTAAATGTTGCGACGTTTGAATTTAAAGACGCGGCACGAAGAAACCTAATCATTGCACGAGAATTGTTGTATAAGCCTCTTATTCTTCTATCTTAAAAATCCTGTTATCGTTGAATTACACATGTAATCCATTTAAATTTATTAGTGCCTTAACTTTTTAGTTAAATTTAATTTTAAACTTACATTAAGTACGATTTTTGTCTTAGAAAAATCTTCAGTATTTCAGAATTAAATTTTATTATGAATTAATCTTAAATTGATATATAACATCTCTTAAAATAGCGGTAGAAAGAGCGGTCGTAGAAGTAGAAATAGTCAACTTTTGAGAATATTAAATTTGTCTCATAAATCCTTCTTAATTGGAAGAACTAATTTCGCGATCATATAAAGTGATAAAACGTTAAAATCGGGAATTTACACCAAACTACTTTAATCCATATACTTTCGCAGCTATTATTATAACCGATATATCATGATAATTCATAGATACTTAGTCGAGAAATCAAAGTCGTGCTTCCGATTGCGGTGATTTTGTAAGTACTCATGCGCGATTAAGTGCGTGCAAAGGAACGTAATATTCTGCGTCAATGCTAAGCTGCAAGAAATACAACGGGACACCGACGAACAAGTTCATTCATTAGCGCGATCATTCTTCGAATACGGTATAAAAAGCGCTCTTCCTGTCTGTTTGATTGAATGCCAAGGTTCGCCTCGGATGATCGATCGCTTGCTCACCGCGGGCAATCGACCCGATCGTTAGAACGCTTACTTCCTAATGATCTCACGTTTAAACTAAATCTGAATCAATACTACGCAAGTCCTAATCAATCGCATGACGAGCGTTATTAGATGAATTGAGTTGCTTCTTCTGAAAATATGGCCAGGATAAAATTTCTATCTCTTGAGTATTTGAACTTCTGATATTTAAAGACGCAACGCGAAGATATCCAATCTGCGCGGGCATTCTTGTATGAGTCTCATATTCTTAAGAATATCGGGAAATTTTGAAATACTGTTGAATTACATATCTCATAACTCATACGAATTTATTGATTAAAGTACGGATTGTCTGTGATAAAACTTTAAAACAGTCAGTTTCAATTATATAATCGCTTTCTGCAGATTACAATACGATAATTTATCAAATACAGTTTGTCGGTGTCTCAAAAATTGCAAATTTACGAGAATCAAAAAAGTCTATGCAATTTAAAAGTAGCAATTTCGAATCTTCAGCATTTATTGGTACGAAAATGGAAATTGATAAAATCTTATTTCAATTTAGTGTAATTAACTGGCCATAGAGTTTAAGAAAAAAATTTTTAGGCCAGTTAATTGCAGTAATTTGAATTGTATTTACTGAAAGCCTCTTGATTTAAATTAATTTTATTTTTATTTAATAAAATCTTGCAATGTGAAGACCAAGGCTGTAATTTATTCCGAAGAAGAATCAAGTTAGTTTTGTACCGACGAGATTTCTAAATTGGACGAAGATGCACTGACGCACACCGAAAGGTTCGATGCCGCGTGCGCAACCGGGCGCGACAGACGGCTGCTGACCTTCGTTGGAAAGAAGACGAGCGGTATGGAACGAGGGAAAAAGCGAGAAGAAGAGTGGGACTGCCAGTGCCGAGTTCGAGAACCGAGTTAACGGAGCGTCATGCGGAGCGTATACTATTGTAAGCGCGTTCACGTGAAAATCGGAGCAAGAACTGTTGCTGCACATGCCGCCGTCGGGCTTGTGCATTCTCGGCATTCCCGAGAATTGGAATCATGACAGATAGCGTGTCAAGGGAGTAAGAATGTACGGGTTGTTCAGTTTTCACAGATTTTGTGCATGATAAATTAGCGATGATTATTTCGCCAAGGGGCTTCTCTCTTTCAATAATGCGAAAATTTGACAGGAAAACATGAGTCTCCTCAATCTTCCTACTTTCAAAGTTGCATGTGGCGCCAGTTAATTCTCCTTTAAAGTGCATGTAAAATCAATTAGATGTGCCAGACATTCGTCGACAAGAAATTAATATCAATTTCAAGTTATTTAATGTAAAGTTAATTAATGTAAATTTTGCTCACGTAATATTTATATTTCGTATAACATAACTTGGACAAAATTGTATAAAGTTCTCCTACTCTCCCTATCCTTATTCATATTTTATATGTGAATTAGAATTAGAATGCAATTATATTATGTAATTTATCATACAAAAATAATTATTCATATTCCGACGGCAGAATCACATTTTCATTTAGTAAGAAAAAAGTAACAGAGATTTTTATATTCGAGATATATTGCCGACATATCTTCTCGCTCCCTTTGAGGCGATAAACTCGCGTAAAAAGCCAATTTGTTTATTTTTAGCACATTCATCCGGCCGATCGCCGTGTGGCCGTGCGGCGAACGCCCAATTTACGAATGTGTGAGATATCGCGACGGTCTTCCTCTGGGTTGCATGCGGAGCGCGATGTAACTGCATCCGGCCGGCCAGCCGCGAAGGGAGAAGCGGAAAGGCGGGGGGAGGGAAAGAATACAGCTTAAACGGCCGGCATCGCGAGCGCGTCGCGCGGACTGAGAGCGTTGCAGCGCCGCCGCGCCGCGCTGCGCCGGTGCAGCTGCAACGGTCGACGCATCGTCGTTGCGGCGGAGTAGACGTCACCCATACCGGCGCGGCGCGGCGCAAACAGCCGCGCGTTACGTAAAGGTCGGTCACCCGGCGCGTACTACTCTATCACGCCGCCGGCACCGCCGCCGCGGCCGCGGCCGCCACCGCCGCGTTGTTGCTGGCATCGCGTCGCGCTGATGCTGCCTGCCGCGTGCAATTATCGTCTTCGTTTACGGGGAACGGAAAGGTTGTCTCGATTTAGCGGGGTGTCACGGAGTAACCGTGGCTAATAATGAAATTCAAGTGCTGCTCGCCCCGTGGCATCTTTGTTCTCGAAGCGAGAGAATTCTCGACATCGTAGGTGCGACGTTATAAAATAATTGAAGATACTAATAATAAGATTTTAATCATCACTTGCACGAAGATGTCATCTTTATTTATGGAAATGAGAAGATTGCACTAATCTCTACATCCTCCATTTTATAAGATGTTGCAGAATTTCTATTACAATAATACTACGAAGATCTTTTTCCAAAAATTAATTAGCAATCCGTTAGTTAGCAATTAGTGTCTTGACGGAACTGAGAAGATTATTTTGGCTTTTTAGTAGCACATTACAGAATAATTTTTATTTCGTTATATTACAGCATGTATTTGCTTTATAAAATTATCATATATATCACATATTTATTTATGGGAACTCACTTGTATACGAGAAACTGACGATGCAAAATTGTAGAACATTTATAACAGGATAGAATTTTAGATAAGTATTCTGTATTGATTTACGATAGTTACACGTGCAATTATTAACTTTCAAGGCAAGAATTCCAATATATTTAGTCTATAGTTTACCAACAAAAATTTAATTATTATGCGATATAAAAGAGAAAAAAGGCATCTGTGTATTTAAACATAAATTAAGTAAAGTACGAAGAACAATATATATTGCCCTATACAAGTATATGTATATAATATTTTACCTATAAAATATATGTAAAAAGATCTCTGTCAAATTAACAAAATATTTATAAAACAATATGTTGAAAGATTACTATGTATCACTCACAACACCCTTCATACACAAATAAAATGGGGAAAAAATCTTCAAAGTACGTTCGTTGAATAGTATGCGTGAGCTATTAAATTAAACGTGCAAACGTCGAAATGCTTTATTTGAGCCATTCAGGAGACACTAATGATGATACGCCAGCCAGCGAGATGCACAATGTATCAACGGCGTGTGACATCTCGCTGGGTATCCGTGTACCGCGGGGGTCATATAGACTTATATATATATATATCTTGTCTTTCTATTCTGGCAACGATCAATAATGCTCCACGTGTCGTACGTGGTGGAACGTACGTTGTAATTCCTCTACATGTCATCTGCCAAATTATTCGCGGGTATTTCTCTCGAATGCGTCTCTTTGCATCATTTACGTTAATCGAGTGCCTGACTTTACCAGTAAATCAATGTGTGATAGTTCACGTTTCATCTTTCGTGACCGAAATATAATTCTTATCGATAATTTTTTCTTCTTTTAGAAATGCGCAAAAGTAAAAATGTTGTAACAAAGGTATTCCAACAAACATATGATGAAAACTTGTAAGATATATCTTACAAGTCGACATCAAAATGACTCTAAAATGCCATTAATATGTCATTTTAACGCTGTTTTAGCGTTATTTTGGTGTCAATATAATACGTTATTATAATTTTTGTTCTACCTGGGATATATAATTAGGTTATATTATCAACTGTCAGATAAGCAAAAATGTCGACGTCGGTAAAGTCCTAAAAATATTTTAAATAAGACGTCTTTTAATAATGTCTTAAAAAAGTAAAAAAAAAAAGACGTCTTTAAGATATGGCATGTTGTGTGGCTAATAACAGCACAATAATATCCGTTGTCGTTGTTCTAAACACGACTGTGCTATAACGACAAATGTGGATGCAAACGCAGAAATTATAAATGCAAGTAATAAATGCAAGTAAATGCGACAAGAACACGTGTGCCAATCTTGAGGTAATATTAGAATATAAATAGTTTTGATAAAATCACTTTTTATACGGGCGGTCACCCATCGACCCAGTGAAAGCAGCGCCACCGGGATTTGAACCCGGGACGGGGGCCGGGACCTCTCCGATACTAGTCCACCACTAGTAGCACGGAGTCACAGACGCCCCAGCAAACTCACCTCGAAAATCAATTGATGAATGAAATTGATCTCTTTCGACGCGTTTCTACACAAAGCGACAGAATGAAACGAGACTAGAGTTCGTGTGGAAAAACACAAATTTTAGTAAGATTCTTCAATCGCACCTTTGTTGAATTAATTGATTTCTGAATTTCTTATTGTTCTTCTTGTTGTTCTTCGTTCCAATTGCGCATTTTCTTCTTCTTCTTTATTTAACTTTATGAAGAATCTTACTCAAATATGTTTTAACCGAATAACGAGTTATTGACATAATAAAAAAACCTAATAATATCAATATCAATTGTTTACTAATTGCAAAACTTTATAATAATGTATAATATATATTTAGTTAATATATAATATAAATTTTTAAGCAATTTAATATATGATCAGTAGTGTAAAATAATGCGAATTCTAGTAGGTATTGCAAAAATTATGATGTCATATTGCTTAAATAATATCTTAATTCTCTATTACATCTAAAACAAATTTATTTTCTGATTTTCTAAAACAGTATTTATATCTTATAAACAATTTCATCTGCGTGATTTATAATATTTATGAGAAATTTATGGAATTTGTGACCGCGCTAATTTCGAATATTGATTGGAATTCTTTTGAATGCTATTGCAGTCTACAATTATAATTTTATTAATTTGACCGCGTTTTATATTTAAGATGTTATAAGATAAAAGTAGGTTAAAAGAAATGATAATTTTGAACGATTTTACGGAAATTCAGTTGCCCAAAATAACTCAAACATTCGATCCAGAGAGCAGTTCCAGTTGTGTTACGTAAGAACAAAATAATTCTTGATAGTATCACGGCTGGTTGTTTGCCAAACTACAATTTAATGTATAGGGTGTCCGAGAAAATTTTGTTCTAAATTTTGGACACAAATCAATCTAATGACAATGAATAAAATAGTTTTCAAGCAACAAAGTTTATGGCACAATTATTATAATGTCACAACTAACATTTAAAATTATTGTATGTAGCATAAATTTTACAGCGTTACTTTATTCTAATTATTATAGAGTTTCATTAGATGTGCTGATTGCTTTTAATAAAAAAATGTATGAAAATTAATTATTAATTGGCTTCTTAATAAAAAAACAGATTACTAAATTTAATTTACAGATCTAATAGAATCCAATAAATAATATGTTAACAGAATAAAGATTTTTGTCTAATACATCTTGTTTAGTGTATCTTTATCTTTATCTTTATCTTATCAAAATTCTGTTTAATAGAATTTTTCTTCATTTTTCTCATTTCATGATTTTCTCATTTTCAAGTAATATGTGCATCGCGATCTGGTAGACACGCACGCACATCATCCGAAATATCTGCATGAGGAAGAGAGCAGAAACAGAGTTCACAGTACACATAATAGCTATTAAATGAATCTAAGTGGAAACTAGATAACCAAGCGAAATACGTGTAGGAAATTACGATCACTATGACCGCGCAATTCCTCGAACGAGAGCACGGAAATCATTGTTTATCGCCGACTGACACGTCTCGCCGGCGTGCCGGGCTCATTGTAAACGGTAATATTATGTAACGGCGGTTACATATATCTATAATAGACGTCGACGACGTATATAATAGATACCTAAAGACGTAGACTCGTCCTCGTCAAACGCCTACTGTTTCCTCGATAAATTCGATATCCGTTTTCATTACGGACAATGATTGAAATATACTGTCGTTAAGCAGCTATATTAAACTGAATGGTAATATAATTGATTTCTATGAAAATATATGTAACAAAATGTAGGATATTTTAGCATAGTTTCTGAGGATGCCACGATTCTAGAAAAAAAAATAATAAACTTACACTTTGATAAATAATAAATAAGTAATGTATACCTAAATTAATGTTGTAACAATGTATGTTTTTTTCTTAATTAATATTATTTACGTTATGTAATATACTTCGTATTAGATGTTATATTACGTTTTTTTTATCTTATCTATAAATTACAAATTTTTTATTTATTTAAATGTCACACTAATTAAACTAAATAACTAGTTAAACTATAGTTTATAAAACTGTCATTTATATATTTCATATTCATAATAGATTTTGTATGTTATTAGTTACAATATTACTTTATATA
>VBVQ01001557.1:0-33064 GCA_011636635.1 Tetramorium simillimum
TATCTACATAGCTCGCATATGTTGTACATGACATGTTTCCAGTGTTTTATTCTCTTCCCTTTTTTATTTATTACTCGTATTTTTCTATACACATTAAAAAAATAACAATATATTATTATTTTGCTAAATAAAACAGAATCATTCCAATAATATTTAATGAATAAGCAACTTTAAATTTGTCATTTTTCTGCAGTTAGCGTATAAATAAATAGAATATATTTCATTTATTTATAATTATTAAGTATCGAATTTTTTAGTGAAAGACAGAAGAAAATATGAAGAAAGAGAAAAAGCATAAGAAACATAATTAAAGATGGAAAATATGTTTTCAAAAAATAATATTTAATTAAAAATTTTTCTAAAATAATTATTTACTTTTGAGGGACACGTGATTCAAATTTTTATGTTCTTCCAATGCTGGTGCAGCTTTGTCTTGCAACGCTGTTTTCACGACATTCCGCAATAAATTTTCGAAGTCGCGAGACATTCTTTGAATCGTAGCCGTAAATTTACAACGTCGCGTTTCACATGCTTGACTGTTGCCAGAAAATGGAGGTTAACGGTCAGAAATGTAGAGTTGACGGATGTGTATCTAGTTTCTCGCGAAAACACGACAGAAAGAAAGAAAGAGAAGCTGGAGAAATTCATCGTTCAAACATAAAGATATACTGAATCAATAAACGCGGGAGATGATATCTACAACACACACTAGTTGCTTCTTCTATCTTATTCAACTATATAAAATACTGTAAAGAAACATTGTTACAGATTTATTGGAATTAAAACTAGGAAAACAAATTGGCGTTTACAAATTTACATGTAAATCCAACATTACATTGCGAGAAAGATTGTAAAATTGTCAGACAAATAATAATACAAAACTGGAATGATTTCTATGAAATATTTGACATAAAATGCAGTATCGATAAATATTTCAATAAATGTAATATTTTTCCGAGATACAGTCGTAATTCGAATACTACTTCACTTTTGGATAAAGACCTATTTTTCACTTTATTGAGATAATTATTTCAATAAAACCGAGCGTGCGGAACATAACGTGATTAACGCTTAGGAACAAGTTCGATTGATGGCCATGACGGGAATATCATGAATGCAAGAGGGGACTGACATTTTGGGGTTGCAAGATCGCTGAAATGCGAATAAATATCGCGAAATTGGTGAAACGAATTCACCAGCGCAAGCGCGCACCACAATTTTCGTTCTGGGTACAAATTATTGATCTTCAAACGCTCAAAAGAATTTACTTTCACGTTTTTAATTATCTGAACGGCATGAAAAACTTACACGTTTGATCAATAAAAAATTCTCTATCCGCAATTTTTACAGATAATAACTATTTGATATTGAATATGTGGTCACGTTTTATTCACGTGAAATTGAATAAAAACAATACCATTCACTGGAAAATAATCACGCTTTAGTTATAACAAATTTTTATATTTTTAAATAAGTTAACTTTGATAATAGATTTTACAAATAAATATCACTGTTACACGAAACTTCAAGTAATTTAATTTATTATAATAGTATTCTTTATTTCAATTTCAATTATCTGCCTTATTACTTCATTTAAAACATTTTTTTTAACTATTTTTTAAGCATCGAGTTTCAAAATGTCAATTTATGTTGCTTATTTATATAATTTAATAAAATAGTCACGATTATAAATAAACAGTAATTATTACAAATATATTATAGATAGTTTAGTTACAAATTTAAAGAGTATTAAAATATGAATGTGTAGAAGTATTATGCATATATATATATATATATATATGTGTGGTGAGTGTGTGTGTGTGCGTGTGTGAATGTGTGAGAATGTTATATATTCGGAAATATTACAAGTACCTATCATTAGTACCCTTGCCGGATCTATCAATATTGCAACACTTGCAATTTCCGCCATAATTCACCGGAAACACAGCAATGTATTTTTGAAGAAATAGTAAGCTAAGAAAAAAAAGGAGAAAGAGAGAAGAAAGGGGAAGCAGAAAGACTCAACGAAGAGCGAGAAGGAGAACAGACGATGAACAGACGCGAACTCTCTATGATGTACGCTTATAGCACAGAGCGGACGCAAAATTAACCACGGCTATTTCCGAGCGGCTTGTTCCTGCACTTTTCTTTTTTATACCTTCGTGGAAATCGTTTCGTTTGCTTTTCGAGGCGGACGTATTCCATCGACTCGCACACACTCGACGCTCGAGCGTCGTTACTCCCTTTTCCACGCGAAGTCACGGAGCACGTTGCGATTGTAGCAGCTCTGACTGTACAAAATGCTTTAAGCACATGAAGTAAAATATATATCTGAATGATATAGTGAAACCATAAAACTGTAACAGAAACTGTGACGAAAACGCAAAATGTAGAAACTTAGAAAATTAAAAATTTTGCGTAAAAAAAATATGCCAGACCAATTTGAGAAATTCTTAGTTCGAGAAAATAATTTGTTCTGATTCGATTGCAATAATGTAGTTTTAAGTTAATTAAATTTTTACACTATTTTACAGTGAATGCAAAAGTAATTATAATAGAAAGTAGAAAACTGCTTTGTATCAATATGCATGGCATATCCTTATTTTGCGATATAGTTTCATACAAGATCAATTTATATCGTTTCAGATATTTCATTATTAGAAAAAAGATTTACCAGATTTTTATAATTTTTTATTAAATTCGAACAACTCTAAACATCAATAAAAAATAATGTAATATAAATAAAAAATCATAATAATATATAATTTCTTGTTCTCATGGATGTGTTTTACATACTTATTATTAAATATATTCATTTTTAATTTTATTGTAATATATTGTAGTATAATATTTGATAAGAAATACAGAATTTCTTATCAAATATTATCTTCTCTTATCTTTATCTTATATTTATCGTTATCTTCTCTTTTTTTTGCGCGAAGAGAGTCGCCTCTTGGCCTCGATCCCAATTTGCAGCAAAATTATCGCGCGAAACTTGACATCAGCCTAAATTCTTTTGCTTATGTCGGCCAGTGGGCTTTCGATTCAATTTCGATCGTGACTAATCTTAATTCACACGAAACGCAACAATATGAAATGTGACTGAAATATAAACGCGTGTATAGAAATTTTGAGCCTGACTGTAAACAGACTAAGACTATTTTTGCCTCTATTTTCTCTGTCGTTTGTCGTTTTAATTATACCATTCTCTTCTGCTCATTTCATTTTAGAAGAATGTAGATTTTTTCCACGTCCACACTCACACAACTGTTTCGATTAAAATATCAGTTATATTATATATTTGAAAACATATTTTGTTATATAGATTATACTGCAATTCATTTGAAACTTTGCATTATATTAAAAAATAATTTTATAATTTGTAAAAACTTCTAACAAAAGAATATTAAAATTCTAGTGAAAATTTTGGTACTATTGATATCTATAGTAAAAATTAATTCATTTCAAGCATTAGAACATTTTTACTAATCATACAAAATTTACTTGTGTTTTGTTTATCAGAAACATAACTTTATATAATATATGGCATTTGAACATTTATTATAGGTACATACATTCTAAATGTATTTATCAAAGAAACTGATGAATTTTGTTTTTTGCATTTTATTGGTTTCATCAGTTTTTATGTTTCAATAGATAGAAAAATTTGCACAACCTATAAATTATACAAATTTACCAAGCATATAAATTGATAAATAAACTCAATGAAAAGTGTGATTCTGCATCAACCTCAATTACTTAAATACAAATTGAAAAATTTATTTTTCATAATTCCAATGTGATCAACATTCTTAAAGTTATGTCAAATTTTAAGAAAGATCATAAATTTTTAAATTACTTTATCATTTTGAATATCAGTTACATTTCTTTGTTAAAATTTAAAAAATTTGATCCATTAAAAGTATAATATCTTTTTCTATTTTATTAAATGATCTGAATCACGATTATGACAATCATTAATCATCTCACATAACGATTTAATTAACCTTTTCGTTGCTGATGAATCTTTAGCAGTGAAGCTTTTTGCGTAATTGATCGTGGAACTGATTTCCGCTCCATTTTGCTTGAACTCACTTTCGCAAACCAACCCTTTTACGCAAACCGATTATGTTCACAAAAATAAACAAATAATATCGGAAACTCTTGTAAATATTATAAATAATGCTTACAAAATGAATAGAATGTAAATCATAAATTTTATCTCTTCCTTGGAATAGTAATAAAAATTTATCAACAGCACAGTCCACAAATTATTAGGCACGTAAACTTACAATCTATTATTTATACAGTACAATCCCAATACTATAAATAATGATTATGTAAATCAAATTAAGATATTAATTCGAAACACACAATCTTGATATATTAACGTCATTGTGTATTGATGTATTAATATAGATATAATCAATACGGATTACTTATTAATTGCTGTAATTACGTTATCAATCGATACATAATTAAAATTAATGAAATATATTTTATGAACTTTAGGATAACTTAATTCCGAAATAGAGAAAAGTAATGAATACTAATGTGTCTAAGATTATGAGATAAATTACAGAATATCATACAACTGTACGTGCTACTGATAGATTCATTGAGTTATTATGATATCATTATGTATAATGTAAACGTAATCCGTACGCATGCACGGTTTGTCGCTCTAAACATAATTATAATCCCAGTGATTAAAATGTACTCGCGCAAATGCACTTTAAAATGCAGTATGAACTCGAAGTGCATGTCGCGCAAAACTTGTTTCCTTAATATCTTATTCTCATCGAATAACATATATCGCAACATCAAAGAACATTATTAAAAGAAAATGATAATAAAGTTGATAAGTGAGAATAAGTTTATTGATGTATTAGCAACAATAGAATTTGATAAATATACACCATCATATAAAGATAATTGTGAGATAATCATAATTAAATTATTAATTAAATTACGAAGACGTTAATAATTAATTGGAAAATGTTAATAAATGTATTTCCGTAAGTATAATTTTATTAATTATTATTATTTTTATTAATTATAAGACATGGCTAGATAAGTTGTTTTCTTAAGACAATACTTCTATCTATTTTGTTTTAAAAAAATTTTTTTTTCTTTTACTGAAAAAGAGAGATTGCTTCGCTGCGTTCGGAAACACCACTTGGGTGCACACCGGCATCATTTTGTCCTTGTTCAATTCTACGTAAGTAACAAAGGTAGAACGATGCCCGTGTGCACTCGAGTGAAGTTTCCGAACGCAGCTTTAAATGAACAACTAAGTAATTATTTTAAAAAGAAAGATTCTAAACGGAAAAAAATCTAGAATCGTTATTTATAAAAAATACAGTTAAAAGTCAATCCGTCGTAATAAGTATTTATATTTCTTAAAAATCATAATTATTTAATTTATTCACATTCTCATGCTTATAATTATATGGCGATTATTTGCAAAAATTTGAACTATATTAATAATTTATTTCTTTTCAGATGAATCTAATTGATAATCTACACGAAAGAGATAACAAAGTAAATAAGATCTAAATGCTTACGATTGATATCGATCACGAAGAAACGAAAGCAAAATACATAATGATATCTATAAAAAGATCAGAGAATGAGAAAAATGCAGTAACTGGACATGCAATAGGAAGAATCGTTGCGTCACAAGCAACAAAATCGTGCGAGAAAATGGATCAAAGTTATTAATATTTTCGTAAATAGAAACATGCCAGCAGGATCTACATTTATTCTGTAATACAAAATTCCATTGACACGGGTCACTGTGTTTTGTTCTCGAACTTATTCTTCACGACGGAGAAAAATATTTGCGTCTACTTTTTCGTTTCGTTAGTTTGCAAACAAGATTTCTTGCGATTTAATTAACATTAAAAATTCCATCCCTTCTTTAACGGTATATTAGAATCTTTATTACTGCCATAATGGAGTAACTTCATGTTTTATATTCTAACTTCGTATGTTTGGCGACGATGTATATACAAAAAGTTTCGCGCAGAGTGTTGTGAGGGTTACACCGGGGCTTTCGCTACCGTTTCGAAACCATTATCTCCGCGAAAGCCGTTTGCCTGCGCGCACTAGACATAAATAGAAAATTCCATTACATTGGGATACAAAAAAAGCACGAGAGAAGAGAGAAGGAGAGGAAGAGAGGGAATAGAGGGCGCAGATTTTTTTCTACCACGCGAGCATGCCCCATTGTTTGATAGCTCGCACGAATATCGATCGTAATAGCGCCAGGTGACGTCGCCGAACGCGGATTGAATGTGTTCAACTGGAACAAAGCCTCGCCCGTCTCGCTTATCATACTTTAGCACCAATGAAAGAGCCGTGAGGAAGTTTTTCAATGAGAAACAGAAGCTGCGAGGGAAAATAACAGCTCGAGAAATTTTGCATGATTAATTACGATTTATAAAACAAATATTAAATAAAAATTGTAAGAAGGAAACATTTTTCCTGAGAAAAGGCAAGCGTAAAAGTTGATTTGATTAATTCTGCTTAACTACTTGTTTTACTCAATTATTTGATGTACGACATAATGTAAGAGATAATAGGTATGTAATTATGTTTTTTAATGAGCAAAATTTGTTTTTTTTTATTTAATGTCATTTGTAAAGGTAATATGCAATTATATTTTAACAAGAAAAATTCGTTTTTTTATCCAACATCATTTATGAAGATTGAAATACAGTGTCACGTTACAAAAGTAAAATTAATAAAAAAATATAATAATTAAGATTGTTGAACGATGAGAAAGTTGTGTACGTTTTAACAGGTGGATATTGCAACGATAAACAGTTCACAAAATGACGACAATAATTCACTTTGTCGTTGAGATGTATGGTATACGGTCCTCGACCTAGATATTCACGCAAATTTTATGTTACACGAGATATCACTGACACTTCAGTAATCGATACCGGATGACGAGCATTTTTATAGAATGTTACTCGTGATTCGGGGCTTTTACGTAGTAAAAGACCCTGCGTTTTACAAAAAATAGAAAAAGATGAAATGATTAATAATGCAAGATTTTACATAAACGAGGTACAGTTATAAAATCGAAACTTTTCATTTAATTTCATTTTTTACTTTATAGCTAAGTTATTCAAATATCTGATATTAAAGATTAAAAGAGACACGAAAAATGAAGCAGCACCATGAAACGTTTGCTAAAGAAATATTTATTTTAATTTGTGTTCAAAGAATTCGCCTGCAAAGTATTTACCAAGCAATTCAATAACGCTTCGTATATTAAATTTAAGATGCTTTAGAGGTTGCCTTTGATAACGAATTACATCACTACTTGTATTAAGTAATAAAAAATTTAATTATATTGCTCTTTATATATTTACATCTATATACTATATGTTTATATATTTACTTTATATTCGTTTTACATATTTATTTTGTCGCAATTGTTTTTAAATAATAGAATAATAAATAATATTTTATTTAACGATAAAAGGTAACTATTTTCGTATCTAAGCACACTGTATTTTTTATTACTTTTATATTTTATGGTCTTTGCATATTTCAATTTTCCATTTTCTCCGTTCCATATTAAATTTTAAATATTATGTTAATATTACTGTACTCTTCGATTTATATGTATTCACCACTTCTACATTTCATAATCTCTTGAATGAGAAAAATTAATGTTATTCTATAAAATGAAAACAAGGAGAAAAATGTATTATATGGTCAGACACGAGAGATTCATCCTTTTTTCCGTAAAACAGTAGGTCAACATTATTTGATCTCGTTCCAAGATATTGACTTAAGTATCGCTCAACTCTCAATTCATTCAGAGAGAATAGCGCATATCCCAAAGAGCTTAGGAAGCCAGAAACTACTACGCCTTCCTCAATCCTGAGGCCGTCTTTCATCGGACACGCAATCGAAATACACACAGATCGTCGCGTAAACTCGCGCGATATTATGGGACGTTTGTGCCGGGTGTGAAGTGTAAACCGTTGAAAGTCGTCATAAAGATTATTTGCCGCAGAATCGATCAAGAAATGTCCAACAATTTCCTCTCTGCAATCGTTTCCATGTGATCACGTTTACACGATATGGCAATAAAACATTCTGTTAAGAGGCTTAATTCTAGGTGCTTCTGAACAAGATTATGTATACAAATTTCTTACCACGTTGTGTTGACATTTATCGAAGGAGTCACTCATAATTTTTTCAGAAATTATAATAATGGAAACTTCTGATTGAATATGCCATAAGTCAATATGAAAATAAAATCGTAATAAAAAAGTGATTTCTTAGACTTAAATTAGCGTTTTCTTCGTGACTTTTACAATATATCGCCTTGTAAAATATATTAGATTTTACAGGTATTTGCAATACTGTATATTACAGGTAAAATCACAGCTGTAAAACTTACCTCTCTGTCTATCGTAGGCGTTTATACACTCGCTGGTCATAAACTGACTGATAAGGGCGGTTTTTCCAACTCCCCTTGTACCTAACATAGCGACGGTATGTGAAGCTACTTCCTTGGGTGGCAGTCGTCGTTCCTCGTTTTCCTGATCAGCAGGTGCTAAAGAATTCGATCTCGATCTTCTTCTTCTAAAAGAATCTCCTCTGTTGACCACACCTACCAAACATAAAGCGACCATTTAATTATAATATACATAGATAAAAAATACACAATGTAATAATTTGCTACAAATATTTATATAAAATTTAATTGATAGCGTCATTAAAATAAACGATAAACTATAACAATGGTTTTAAATGTAATTTATTATTATCAAGATCAATCATTATAAATCATCAAT
This sequence comes from Tetramorium simillimum, assembly GCA_011636635.1. Classification (NCBI taxonomy): domain Eukaryota; kingdom Metazoa; phylum Arthropoda; class Insecta; order Hymenoptera; family Formicidae; genus Tetramorium; species Tetramorium simillimum. The sequence continues at coordinate 8,829 of VBVQ01001557.1, forward strand.
ACGTCATCTTTACATAAATCCCAACTCTCCGCATTTCTCCTTTTATATTTTGTAAAATTCGTTTGGACTTACATTTATTTTCACATTTGATTCGCTCTTATATTGATCGAATATATGTATCTCTACATATATATTCACGTTTTCCTATATCCAAAACACATTGCATATTCTAAACACCCTTTGCAGTGCGTTGACCCCGGTTAATATCACTAATACCATATTTTGCATGGGCATCATTTTAATATGTGCTTGGGATAGTGAAAGAGATGAGCAGAGATGGAATGGTCGGAATTCTCAACAGAGAATTTCATCTCTTAATAACGCAATTCTTGCGAAATATGAAATAAATTTGAAAAAAATAATAATTACATATATAATTCTGCTATTATTAAAATGCCTTTTGTAAATGTGATCGATTACAAAAAACAAATAGAAATAAAAAATTATGATTCGTTCTTTTATTATTTGCACAGCATACTTACAAAATATATCACAATAGACTATATAGACATATACTAATATGATTTGTCTATGTCTATTGTTAAAAGAACATGTTTACGCATTTATTGAAATTTATCTTATAACGTTTAAATTTAGCAAGAATAATGTTGACGTAACAAATAAAAATTGATACTCTAAAATTTTTATTTTATTTTTAGAGAAAAAAATTGTTTGCTATTTAATTAAAGAATAAAACAAATCTATCGATCATTTTTATATTTTCTGATTATTAGTTTCTGAATGGTAAAAAATGGTAAACTAATTTTATCAACTATGTTTTGATAGTTAAACACATTTAGCAGCTTAATGTAATCAAAACGAAAACGTTCCGGATTGACACAAAGATTGACTGTTCCTAGATTCGTACATTTGCATTGAAATGGATAGCAACGCCGTTGGAGTAATGGAATCGCACGATCACTCTCGATGCCAGTGCTGATAAACGAAATTTAATACGAAAATTGAATCGGTATGTGGCCGAACTTGTAAATAATCTTTAGATATTGCACAAGTAAACTTCGGCTATCAAACACACTTCTGGATACGTGCTAATGCATTTGTGTTGCATTAATAATTGCGCATCAGGTCGAATCAACTAACAAGGCGAAAGTTACACACCTGCAGGTGTGTAACTGTGTACAGCGCGGTTGTTCTCTATGCATTAAACATGAACATGCACATGTAAAGAACTGTACTCTAACAACCTAAATATACTGCTTTTTTCTTAGGAATTAGATTTAAATAATTGCAAGATAAACAGTACAAAAAAGATAAAGAGAATAATTAATGGAAGCAATTATATATGCAGAATAATATAAAAAGTCATTTATTGCATCTAGATTTTGTAAACACTTTTTTTTTTGTTAAAAATAAAAAAATTGTGAATAAAGAAACACAGATCTGGACCCAAAATCTTGGACATATTCAGAGGTTCATAGACCTGGGGTGATTCATATATCTATTTTATCTGCAACATGATTCATACATCAGTTTTGTATCATATGTGCGAGATGACTCAAATCCAAGTCTCGCGTCTCACGAAATTACGTGTTGATTGAAGCGAAATATTCTGATATTTGGATAACTATTTCCATGTCAAAGTCATTTTAATTTATCTTGTGTGTTTTATGCTTAATTAAATTCACTTTTAATATCATTTTATTTCTACGTATAATTTTATCTAGATAGAAATTAATTGTTATAAGAATTCATTATTTTTCCTCTGTATCATTGATTTCGCAATATTGGCGTATCAGTTTATTAAGTTCAATTATTAAAGCAACACAATTGTACGTTTATTTTATCTTAAAAAAATCTACGTTTCTTGTCTCTTTTTCTCTATCTCTCTATCTTTATTATAAAAAAACCTTAATCTTTTTACAATTGTTTTCCATCAGACAAATATTATCTTCCATGTTAAAGCTGCTTTATTGAAAACCTAAATCAATACCAATGAGAAATAATTTTGTTATTGTACCTTTAATCATTAAGAAATAAATTTAGATCCTCGAATCGATTCTGCCAAAAAGTTCGCATCGGACATTTATTATATTATAGATTATAGATAGCACATATGTACATGTAAAGCTCGCGTTTGATAACTTATTCCCGCATCCGTACACATGCACGTGTATACGCCGATGTCAACGTGCGGCTGTCAACTGTTGGGAGAACAACGCACGTCCTGTTCAGCGACTCAGAACACTGATATCCCGTCCGTTCGTCTGTCCGTTCCTTCCCTTTGTCTCGCACCTTTGTCAACGCGAAGTTTAGCTCGACATGTGTGCTACTTGTGCGCACGTACTTGTACGTACGAATGAATGAAAGCGGGAAGATCGATTGCGCTAAAGAGAGAGTGAAAGAGAAAGGGAAAGAGACAGAGAGAGAGAGAAAATTGGACAGCGTCGGACAACTCGCGACCACAATCCGATTTCCGTGCCGTGCCGGCTTCGTTAAATCCGGAAGAATTTCGTATCACGTTCAAACGATAGTCAGACGAGCATTAGATGAAATGACAGTATCTCTCCCTAAGCGTCATCAACTGCCTATTTTTGTCGAAATGATGACGATGGCAATTGATGCGATTCGGATGAAAGTTTGACAAATCTCATAGCACACACATGAGAAACGGCATGCGATATTAAACGTTATTAGACGTGATTACAATTGAATAATACAACAAAACTGAAGTGAACAAAATATTACAGACATTTCAAACAAATGCCGAAAAAAATTCATGCTTTCTAGATATTTTCTGATTTCAATTATAATAAAGACTTTGATGTCTCTTGTCATTTATCACGATAAATGTTATCCGAAGGGATTTGAAAAGTATGATTTGTGACTTAAATGCTATTTATTTATTAACTGTAACATGATTTTCCGTGATCTCAATTATAGAAATGTATGAATTATATTACAGCACATGTAAGCTTTGATAAATGTATATTGTTATTTATACAATATAATCGAACGGAAAATAGGTGTCGATTGCAGTACACCATTGATTACTACAAGGTAATGTCAGCTGACAGGTACGAGCTGCGGGTCGCTGCGGGACCGTTATTTTCCACGTGCTTTTGATAAAAATATCATATGGCGCTTGAGTGAACTGCCACGATGCAGCGGTGCAAGCTTTTTCATGCTTTTACGAAAGTAAGTTATTTCACAGCGCGAAAAATGGGGAAGCGTCCTTTCCTTTAGCTGTGCGTTCGTTCGCGCGCCGGCTAGTTTCTGACGAGCGAATAGCTGGCACGACAGCGTGGTACAGGTGCACCGATTTGACCATCGAATAGGTGAGGTAGATTCTATTAATAAAAGTTTAACCGTTCAACGTACGATCAACGACGGCTGCCAAATCGTTTTGCGCATACTTGCGACGCGATGTTTCCGCGATTTAGGAATTAGAAGATTTCACGATGCGATTAAATTCACCATCTTTTCATACTATCGTTTGAAGTTGTTCTAACATATAGCTAAGTGTTTATATGGGTGGGAATGTGCATATACGTGTGTACGTATCTGTGTGTGTCTGCAACCCTGTTGCTTTTGAACCGTTACGTTCATTGATCCAAGATGTGTAAAGGTGACTTGTAGGCGTCTTTTAGACTTTGATGTTGTTTATATTGAATAATAATGTCAAGATAAATTAAATAGAAAACCCTTTGTCAGATTTTGGAAATAAAATATCTATACTAGTCAACGTTGTATTTATTAGCATAACGTATAAATTTAAATAGCTTCGTAATCTAAAAGCGTTAGAAAATTTTTAGATTTGAAATAGGATTCTCGATATATATATATATATATATATATATACATATAAACACGGGTTCTTGTAACTTTTTAGAGCTTCCGGTTTAAGAATGGTTTCTGCTTCTACATTTAAATTTCTTATATTATTATTATTATATATTAAGAGATGCGACGTCTTTTGAAGCAAATGTAATTTAGCGCAGCAACAAAACTTGGCGAAAGAATTTTCTTAGAAATTCAAGAATGGTATTGCAAATAGCAAGTGACGAACTAGATCTTAACATATCGCTGCAACTATATAAAAACTATATCGCTTTCGTGTCTCAGTTGCATATTTCAATTCGTATGACACGTTCCAAAAATTTCTGATGACGCATGTTTGGCAGTCATCAGAGACGGTAATCGAGACGCTGACTATTTCACTGTCGTCATCTCTGCTGTCGCCTACTCATTTTTTCTCTGATATCGACTATCCGATGGGTTATCGGCCTGAAGAGCCTGAAAGTCAGTTTTACGGCAGGTGAAGCATGTTATGGAAAGCGTACCTTTACACACTCCCATGCTCACGAAATCGAATTATATTCCGATCGATATACAGCAAAGTCAATGGAAAGAAAGAACGAAGATATTGTTCGGCTTTTTTTATATCACTATTTTTAATTTAGATACACCCAGAAAATCAAAATAAAAGAGCAGAAAAAATATCTCTGCTCTACGTCACGTAAAATGTTTAATGAGACCATAGGTTATATTAAATTATTGCATTATTAATTTAAACAGGGATTAAAGTTACTAAATTAAATAGCTTTTATATTAAATATATAAATATTAAATATTAAATATTTAAATACTATTATTTCTGTTAATAAATTAGTAATCAATAATAAATACATTTACATGTAATAATTAACTAGAAATTATAATTATTTTATAGATAGTATATATATATATATATATATAGCATTTTTAAATTACTCTAATATAATGTACGAGAGAGACAGATGATATTTCACAAAAGAATGCAAATTTAGATGATTGAAAGTTTTTTCATTCCTAAGTATAGGTAATTGTAGAAGTCAACAAAAACACAATGAACATGTTGAAATAATAAAAAATAAGACATCCAATTTTCTTTTTCTAATCTCGTTTGACGAAAAACTACTTGCTTCATTTGTCTTCTTTTATCGTTGGGAAAATTGGATGATAGAGGAGATGGATATACCGTCAGCAATCAGACAAAAATATCGGTTACCCATCTAGTCTTGAACGACGAATATTGTTCACTTAAAGCGCGAAGTACCAATATTCCGCAGTATTCTCAGAATACGCTCAAAGTACTCACAGAATATTCCATTCTTTTCAGAAACTAATAACGAGCGCAACTGTGTACATATTTATTTTGACGTATTGTACTTGGTTTATGGCGTATTCAACATTTTTGTGCAGCAATAAGACTGAACGACATAAAGTATCGCACAGTGAAATATGAAATAATAGTAGAAGACAGAATATTGATATTCTTTATGCAAACACCAAAGAGAGATATAACACAAAAGATTCAGTCCAATACATGAGATATATGTATGTATACATATATATCTATACATACATGTGTTTGTGTGTGTATGCAAGAGAGAAAGCTATTTTATTGTTTAATATTTAAATACAAACGATAAATTTTTAATAATTTTTCAAATGTTTCAGGTTATGAATCCAGTCAGTTAAATTACAGTTTACCACTGATGTGAAAATATTTCATTGTAAATTTTCAGAGATTTTTCAGCGCGCTTATATCAACCCTGTATTTCGATAATCCTAAAATCTTATTCTGAGGGACTCCGTTTCCCATAAGCCTAAAAGCTTTCCAGAGCCCGGCAAAATGCTTTCTTACATCTCATCATTATAAAAAAAAGGAAAAAAAGAGCGAAATATTATATTAACATAAATACAAACGATAACATAACTTCAATCGAGGCGCCAACTTCACAAGTAACAAGTCAACTTGTGGAATGAAGGAACTTTAATTTATGTCGGTCACATCGACTTAGGCAAATCCACGCGGGTACAAAGTCACCGTCCGTGTCGCGCTGGCACGATGTGAAATTTCTGTCGACGTCGTAGCGGTTAAACTCTATTAAGCAACCAGGGAAAGCACATTTGAAAGCCCAGGCAGTGATATAGCCGCAGTGTCGCTCTATAGAGACCAATCTACCGTCTATCAGCTGCGCATGGTTGTCGTTATATGAGAGCGTGGCTGCGTGTAGATATATTCCGGACGCACATGCATGCATACGTGGCACGCGGGCGTGCACACCGATGCACATACGACCCGATGCAGATTTGCCCGCGGCGCGCCGGCTATGCGGAATCATATGCATAGATGAGAGAGAGCTGAAGGCACTGGAGTTAGGCCCCGCCGCACGCATTACCAGTAGTCATATGGAACGTCTATATATCGATCGATGTGCGCAATCAAATCATTCCGAGGTAACGTAGCGGTTACCAGCCGTAAACAGCGACCCAGCTAGCACGCGGTCGCTAACTCCGTTAGGTCCGTTTAATATTTCAATATCGGTTGCGTGCATTACGCTCCTCGTCAAAGAAGAGAATATCACGCGTTGCAAACCGATCCCGTCTCCCATTCGAGGTAAAGTCGCCGTTTTATCTGGCGAATACGATTAATTTATCGTTCGTGATTCTCGTCGCGATGTGGCCAATCAACGGCCCGTTGTTTCGCAGCGGGAAAGAAGACACTAAAAAAAATGACGCTAATTGAAGCATTCAACGCGGGCTTCGTGTGTTAATGTGCCGTCGTTTCCGCGACACGGCTCTCACAAATTTTCCCATGGTTATGCGCGAACCTGCTTCTTGAAACGACTACACAAGAGTTTTTAGTGTCAACATTTTTTATACTAAATAAGCACGTACATTTTTTGAAATTTTTAGAAATTCCTGTCTCAACTGCAGTGTAAAGACGTAAAATATATCTTTAGAAGAATTTCTTTAAAAACTTGTTATATGCATAATGTATTTTAAAATCAATTTATTCGTTATCAAATAATTACTCATAAATTTTCACTTGATAAAACTTTTAATTAAATTTTTAATTTAATTTCTATTATGTATATAATACTAAAAATTGTATTATTAAAATGTCATTATTAAACTGATATTAAAAGCACACATGTGGGCATGCTTTAAACTAAAAAAAATTACTGCGTATACATATATCGAGTAGGTATATAATAAATATATCGTTGTACTTTCTCTCTTTTCAATATTCTTTTCTTTTTATAAACTTGATTTTATTAGATAAAAATTTAAAAAAATTGTAGGACATAAATAGGGTTTCCCTAGATAACGGTTACACGAGTTACATTGGCTCGAAGAAATTGCAAGCCCAGCGGAATAATAGTCGGGCTGCTAAATATCCGCTTCGGAAAGCGGATTACATCGAAGACGAAGGATCAAGTCGGCCGTAAATTCCGACGTAGATTGACTAGCTCGCTGGTGCACATCAGCCGTGAAGCTCGTCATACAAAAGATTGATATGTATTTATGCAAAATTGCACGCGGCAAAGGCGAATACGCGTCTCGCGTATATGCGATAAAGCGAGGCTAGGCGGGAAATCGTAAAACGTTACGAGCTATCGTCGCCGCCGTTGTAGCACAGGTTCCCACGAGCGAGGGCCGTTTTACGAGCACCCAGGAAAAACAAAATCGATTTTCGAAACGAGTCCGACGAACGATCAGGGGGAACATGTCCCTCGATTTTACGGACCATGTTTGCCCAAGGTCGCTGTAAGTCATTTCACCTTTGCTATATTTCTCACCGAGCTTCTCGCTAAGCTATTTTTCACGTAACAATTGCTTCTAAACAGACTTGGATATGAAGAGTTAGATCTATAAATTCTAAAATACTCAAAATCACTCGGTCTATTTTTTTTTGTTAAATGTCATACTTCCTATAAAAATTTTGTGATCTGAAATTTTATAATTCCCATTTTCTTCTAAAAAATATTTGAAAAATCTTCAGTCTTAAGTTTTCAAATTGAGAGATATTTTAATACTTTTATTTTTGGAGCATTAAACATCCGAAACCGTGAGATATTTTTGAGTGTTTTCAACTTCGTTTATTCATATTAAACAATAATTTATATCTTTTTCAGAACTTGTTTTATTAAAAGACTATTTCACACGAAGAAAAAGCATGGGAAATAAAGCTATTGTTTACGTATCTTATCTTCCATTTCTAATTATATTGTCTTTTCGCGAATTCATCAAGCAAGTGGTATGAGCATGTGCATCGTTGAAGCAGCACAATGGAATGTCTGACCAGCATTGCCTATATCTACTGCGAGGACACACGCGGTCCTTGGCAAAACAGGGGCTGAAGTATGACGGAAATTGAATAGCGGCGGCAGCCCGAAGAAGACAAACCCTCGATAATATTCGTTCCCTGTTATCCGATGGCCGATGTTATACGGAGCATTGAATTTTTTAAATGTAACCAAGCGTAAGGGGGCGAGCGACGACGAAAATAGAACTAACGTAAATGGCAGCGAAAATATTCACACCAACATTGCGAGCAAAATTGTTGTTAGTGGTATTTAGGCTTCTACGTCGATTCGTAGATTTTAATTTTAATTTACGATTGTAAATGGCAGTTATTACAAACGAACAGTTATTACGATAATATCATGATATACCCACGTATCATGTATCTAACCGAGTATTTAATTTTATGAAGGAGCTAAAGAGACAATGGCAAATGGAGATGCAACGCAATTTTCATGCGTGCATATGCGCGGAAACGCCCACGCATCGAGGCACCGTCCGTCGTGCAAAATGCTTGTTGAACCTTGAAAGAAATTTTCATTGGATCTCGCGCATGTTCGACCAAGCTTGTAATTAATAACTTTCCGTGTCGGAGATTGTTGCCGCTATCCGCTCTTCGTTGTTACGATAGATGAATATTCCTTTAAAGAATGAACTTCCCAAGAGGTTTCCTCAAGAAGAAAATATCTTAAAATAAACGACATTTTTCTCGGCATAAAATTGCCCGTTTATGCGTTCGCATATTATGTGACATTACGAAATCGATTTCGGTACTTTGACTCGTTGAGCGCGATGATAAAAATGATGTCATTACTCGATGTGAGAGCAGTAACAGTGACGTTTTTATTACGTATGGTACAAATGAGATGGTAATAAAGTGTACAGAGTGTGATATCATAATGTTAAACTGGGCGTAGGGTAAAGTTGACGTAATGACATGGATGAAAGTGGGCGCAGTATTAAAATTACAGAAGTGATCGATAATGACGTCATACAAAGCAATATGTAATGCAATATTTTATTTTATTAGTCGAGATTTATTTCTTAATAATCAAATTAATATATCGAATGCCTCAATAAAATACTGCATTGATTGCTTTCTTTCTCATTAAACTCTTGACAAGTTAATACTTATATTTTTCAATATCCATAAAGAACAAAAGAAAGGTATTTCTTTTATTTCAGAAAGAAAGAAGTAAACATGTGTACTTCTGGAAAATTTACAGAAATTACTTTTACTGGTCTAACATGCAATACGATGCTATAATTACAATTAAAAAATGGATATACGTATACATGCATACATATATACAATTATATAAAAAGAAAAGATTTAATAAGATAAATTTGTACAATTAATCTTGATTGAATGATAAATAAATTAAATATTATAATATGTTGGAGTTTGTAAAATTAAGAGATTTCACTATCGAAAAGAATGGTCCCGACTGTTAAGATGTAAAAATTAATCTAATCAGCTATGTTTATACAAAATAATCATTCACTTGTATCACGAATGCGAACTCATTGTCAGTAGAAAAATCGACAAAAATTCTCTATTGAAAAAAAGCAATTACGGCTCGACGAATGAACAGAGAAAATTGTTAGCAGAGGGTTAAGGTCTGCAACAAGAGCACAACAAACCTTTCCCCCCTTCAGCGAAGCGAGATACGACGCGCCTAATATCGCGGAAAGGTAGAACGCCGATAGGATTATTTATAGTAGCGAAAGCAGTATCCGAGGCGCTTATAAATAAATCGCAGCAGCTGTACCACCGATGTGTTTATCGCAAAGCAACCGGCGCGCCCTTTGTAAACTACTACTATTAACTCAGTATAGTCGAAATTACTCTTCGAGAGATTCTTTATAAAAAAGATTATATTGAAGAATTTCATAATGTTATAAATTGCCAATATTTTGCTTAATAATATTATAACTTTTAATCCAAATAATAAGTACAATATATTGTACAATATTATTACACTATTAAATACAGACTGGAGTGTTCATACATTTTAGATAAAAAGTATTATTTATGTGTAAGTAATTAAAATAATATAATATAAAACAGAATTCTTTTTTATTTTAGATCAAATAAATGTTAACAACTTGTTTAATTATTAGTTGTGTCATCAAAAAAGGCTTTTATGAGATATTTGCATCCTTATTAAGGGGCACTAACATAGCTATAAAATATCAAAAATACATACTGATAAATTAATTTTTACGTTTTAATTATATAAATACATTTTTTGTAACTATAATTTTACTTAAATTAAGCGAACACAGCGAATTTAAACAACTTTACGTACCTATTTTAAGTACGTACTTTTATAAATATTTTTAGATTTCACGTTAACTTTTCCGCGTAAAATAAGTTTGTAATAAGTTTGCGAGAAGCTGTGTAAACCTAACTTGCAAGTAGGCGGATAAGATCACGCGAGGAGAACGTCTTTGGATAAAATTACGTCTTTATATGTGAGGTCGTTGATGTTACCGAAATGTCGAGGGTCAGATCCGATAAAAAGCATTAACAGAAAGGCAACGTGAGGAAGAAAGCGTAATTTTACGTCCAATGCGTATCGTAGCCATCATCTATCTTTATTACTTTCATGATTCAGCACTATCTCTTTAACGAAGGATACGCTTCCCTATTGACAATGGACTATAGAAGAACGAAATATGAAGTGCTCAATTAAGCAAACAAGCTAAAATTTTTATAGCAAATATCTTCTGTAAAATATTTTTCCAAAGTTAATAAGAGAGATTTATTTCCCTTATAACCTTTTTAAGTGCTTCAAGATTTAAAACAATATTGGAGACAGACAAGTGCATCTATTTAATGCAAACGTAATTTACACAATAACTATTAGTCATAAACATTATTGAAAAAAAAAATATATATATAGTACGTGAGAGATTTTTTTTAAGGTGCATCTTTATAGAACTTCTCTCACTATCTTAATAAGAGGAATAAATCTCAAAATGTTTGATTCTCTATTCTTCTTCTTAGAATATGGAGAACGAATTGCTAGGGCACACAAGTGCGCAAACTTCTATGACCTTAGACTTCAACCCTCACATTATGCTTCGACTTAATATATATTCCTACGTCCACTGGTTTTTTCGCTGATATTTTCCCTCTAACGCTCATCAACTTCCCTCAGCCAATGAAGTTGATGTATAGCTGGAAGTAAGAAGACTTACGAAAGAGGGATGAGATAAACAAGAATAATGAGACGACGGCTTAATTTATATTGACGGCAATATTAATGCTCCTGTGGTTTATCAGCGCGCAATCTAAAACGCGGCTAACGCGTCTGTTCCTCGCGCAAAATCAGATCGCGTTACACACCGTAAAACCTCACGCTCGCGTAATCGTTATTCTGTCACGAAAAAGTGCGCGCTGTTGACAAGGCAGATTACAAAGAGATGGATGTTACAAAGATATCGATTTGGAATTCAACAAATGCAAATCCATCATAAGCGGATTTATCTCTCTCCTAGAAATACATAAAGAAAAATGGAGCACAACGGCAAACACAAATAAAAGACGTGGTACGAGAAAATTAATCGATACACGGGCATCACTAGGCACACATAAAATAGGAGGAAAAAATTTTCCTATGAAATATATAAAGATACTGACAAGTATATGAATATTCAGAAAAATTTGTCTCAATTGATTTTCTATATGCAGAACAATGTACGGATATTTAAGAATTTTTGAATGAAAATAGAATATTCCAGTTTACTGAAATTTACAGCTTCCTTGACCTGTTTCCATCGTACGAGTACGTATGCCTGTTGCACTACGTACAAGAAAGAAAACAGCTGTAATATCAGATTCGTATCTCAGTTTATGTACGATTCAACCTCATCTAAAAGTGCACTAAAGCGCACAGCGTTTAAAATCAATATGCAATATGGAAAATCCACCGTGTCATGAACAGAGGTTAAATCGGTAGACATGGACATTCAGAAATCAGCTAATTCATGGAAGCTCAAGGCAACAGGTGCGTGGAATCACACGGCCAACTGAAATCGTATCCTCTCTAAATATCTAGAGCCACGAATCTGTCGCCTGTCTTCAATTTCGTGGACTTTCATGGGTGAAGAAAATCCTGAAATCTGCACACATGATCACTGATCCGTGAATCTATCAAACACATCGAATTGTCGAAATCTGTACAGGGTGTTACCGCAACATACACATCATCATGCCGGATTGCTTATCTGTCTATCGGCAGGAGTGCAAGTTTGGCAAATAATTAAGTTTAGGAAATTGGACTTTAGCAGCCCGGTATAGTGTCTAAATTTAATAAGTGAAATATATATACTGCTGAAAAGAAAAATATAGCATCAAGTCCGACTTTATCCTGAAAGTCCGGAAGAGCATGCCCCTGCCGATAGTTAGATAAGCAACCCGGCATAATGATATGTATATTACGGTAATACCCTGTACATGCAAAGATATAGTTTCCATATAAAAATGCACACTATATCAAATATATATCTTGCAAATTACTTGGACTGCTTTCAAACAAATTTTTTCATCTCTTTTTAAAAGTTTTTTTAGAAATTCATATAAACCGTTACTAGAAAATATTTTACTCGTGAAAATTTTTGCTCGCGGAATTATTATAGCGAATCATCTTGTATTAGCGAGCTGCTCTTCCAGACCAACAATAATATCTCAAATAACCTTCTGAGAAACACACTGTTCAGGGAAGCTCTCGCGAAAATGGAAGTGATAGCTCTGGCGAAAATGTAACAGGTCGAAGAAGCGCTTGCCAGATTACGTTACCTCTCGGTCTCGGATTTACGCATCAACGAAACATTTTACTTATTCTTTTTTTCAAAGCTTATTTTTATCTTCTTTTATATTTTTGATATTAATACGCTCTTTCGGACCCAATATCTATATGCCTTTATAATGCTATATTTTAATTATTACAATCATATATGTAGCTACCATTGTCCAATCTTCTCCAACATATTTATATTCTCTTTCCTTGTGCTATTTACTTTAACAAATGTTCGTTTTTAACTAGAAAAAAATTCTTGATAGAACTTTTGTTTTTATCGTGATGTGAAGAGTTTCCTTTAAAACGACAAATTTTATTGGTGCAATAATTAATTTTGTTTTTATTGTTTTAATAAATTAATCCAAAAGATATTTAATACAAAATAATAAAAATTTTTGACTAACTCAAAATATATAATAGTGTTTTATAAAATGTACAATTTTTGTATGTAATTTTCGTATAGAATTAAATAATGATTTCAAAAAATATCAAAACCGGTTATTAATTTTTTAATAATTTCTAGAAATATAGAAGAAATATTATATTTAAGTTACTATTTTCCTTTAAAATAAGTGAGTTCAAATAATTTATAATAATTAGTGGCGTTGCTATAATAAACGTTCAAAATAAGTAATTATTTTTAAATTTTCTTTCCAGTCTAGGATTCTAGGATTTCTTTCTTATAATACCAAATTCGCTATAAAAAGTAGCAAGAAATCGATGTTTATGAATGTAACAGGTGGTCGAATTCGACTTATGATGAACCAACTTTATGACGGACCTTAAACCAGGAACAGTTTTGATTAGACAAAGGCCAACGAGTCTATGAAAGACGTGGAGAATGGGAAATGGATTCGATCATTCGGAAAGTTGCTTCTACAGAAATAGTGCGTCCGTTCCACTTATATTCGCCGTTCCATTTATATTCTCTCTTACCAAGACGGTTAGTTTCCGATAAAATAGAATTTACTTTACCAAGTTGGAAACTCAATTAGAAAGCTCGATTAATAATGTCAACCAAACGAATCAGTTGCAGTTGACTCATATTTTTATACTCATAATGTACATAAAATATCACAGTATTAAAAAAATATCAGTTGTAATTAAAGAGTTAAATTTTAATTTATAATTACGGAGGGTAGAATTATATACAAATTGAATTTTGCATACTGACGTAGTTTAATGAAACTTTGTTTTCAATTACGCAACAAACAGAAGAGTTGCTAACTGATTGCATCAGATTATAGCCTGCATCGCTATCAAACTGTTTGTATCAAATGAAATAGTGATAGACTGATATAACATGAATTTCGAGGGACCGTTTATCCCGATGAGTTAGGACGATCTTGTCGCTGATGTATCCACTGACCTAAACCACCAACTTCGCCCGGAAGGCACGTTCCGCTCTTAAACACTAACTTTCCGGGAATGATTAACAAGCAGGCAAGCAAACGATTTGATCTGGGCGAGAAACGAGGGACTTCATGTCACTTTAACATGAATTCAAGCTCTAACTTTGTTACTGCACTATACTCCACTTCCGCTCCGAAAACGATCAGAGAGATAGAGATAGAAACAGATAGAGATACAGAGATAGAGGTAGAGATAGAAAGATCAAGAGAGGAAGGGAGGGAAGAGAGAGAGCGAAAAAAAGAGAAAGAGAAATTCGGATAAAATTGCACGAATACGATATAAAAGTGATCGGATAGAATATCAAGCATAAAATTCTAAAAATATACGTAATGCTATATATACTTTAATAATATATTAAATTTTAATGATAAATTCTGCAAAATTAGAATCGTTTCTATATAGAAAAAGATATAATAAGAAATTATAATATTTTAACGTTTAATTTTTAATATGTATGTAATGTTTGCTTTCTAAAATATTAATAAAAATTAATATTTGTAATTAGGAGTTTTTAAATTACTATTTTTAAATAAAGTAAAAAACAAGTAGTTTTATAATATTTTCAAGATCACTAAAACTTGTGCAAGCAAAGGTTTCTAGAGAGAAAGAGAGAGAGAGAGAGAGAGAGAGATCTTCAGCTGTTTAGTTTAAAAATTATTATTATTGAAATATCAACTTTATATTCAATAAATGATAATAACAGAGTAATCAAGTAAATATGTATATTAAAAATAAAGAATAGATATAGATGACAAGAATGTGTCGAGCATCAATATTCAATGTAACATATGTGCTAGCAATACTACGTCGACGTAACAAATACCAGCAAGATTGTAAGATCCTATCGAGAAAAATTATCTTACGATGATATTCTGCTATATCAGCTTCCATCAATATAATAATAACATTTTTTTAATATCCTAA
The DNA here is from genome assembly GCA_011636635.1 of Tetramorium simillimum. NCBI lineage: Eukaryota > Metazoa > Arthropoda > Insecta > Hymenoptera > Formicidae > Tetramorium > Tetramorium simillimum. Next base: position 24,068 of record VBVQ01001557.1, read on the forward strand.
TCGTTCAGGTTAATCGAGACTTAATCGATATTACCTAGGAATTAAACTAACCATAATGTCATAATGACTGAGGAATTGCTGTAAGGAAACTTCAATAATTCAATAAAGCTACCTAAGCATATTCATCTCTTTTCATATAAGCAAGCATTATAAAATGCAGTTCTAAATGAACGAGTGTAAATGACTTTTACGCACATTCACTGGTTTGTCGAACTCGAGTGGTAGAGTCGACGTCATAACTATAGCTGCTCTATTTTCGCTTATCTTGACTTCACTGGTCTTCTCCCCTGCTGAATCTCTCTCGCACTCGTATATTTCTGGCACAGCTTCTTGCAAAGTACACACGTGGGGCAGAAACGTGAAGAAACACAGTTTGAAATATTTCGATTAAATTTATTTTCATTTTCGTTTCACTTTTCCAAGTAAATTGTCCGTGATTCCATGAAAGATAATATAGCGTCGCAATGAAAAGAATACTGTCCAAATACGAAATCACCAATGCTATTGTGTATATGAAATTCTATAGAATTTTGTCTGAATGTAAGAAAATAAATAAATTAAAAATAGAAAATAGCAGCCTTTCGACTACCAGCTGCAAAATTGTTTTCTTTTATTTATTTATTAAGTAAATTTTTTCTATTTAAATTAAAATATAAAGTGCAAGAGAAGTGCTTAGAGAAGTTCAGTTAAATTAGAAATTTGAGAACTATTACTAAGAAAAAATGGTACTTTAATCTCTTGTAACTATGAAAAAAGTTTTCGAAGAGTCTAAAGCTTGAAAGCTGCACAATCTCTGAGACACCCTAGCTGGCAATTTGACTGGAACTACTTGCTATGAATTTATATAACATGTTAAAATAATTGGCTCTCTTTTAATTGTAAAATAACATAGCAAGTTCTAGTGATGCAAAACATAAATTTCCTTAGACAATTGTAATTTTAAATAAACACATGTAATCATATAATCTATTTTAAACAGTGTTTTATTACGTTAACGTAATACTGTAAAACAATTTAATCGATAATCGATTCGTCCGAAACCATGAATTGTTACGAAACTATCGAAAAATTCAACAGTTACTTCGCCCACAGAATTACCGATACTTTCGTGGTAAATCGAGAATGTTTGTACAATACTGGAAGCTGTCAATAATTTGCGTCGCAAAAGAGCGAAGTGTACTCACACCGAAGTTTTACATCGGTTTTGCTGTTAAACGAACGTCGATGGTTTATAAAATGTTTTGGAAACCACAATGATAAAGGAGAAGTATTGAAAATATTTAAAAATATAAAAAATTTAATATAAAGACGCTAAAAATATTCGAGATATTAAATATATTGCAATCTAAAATATATTCCTCAAACATGTACGTTACAAGAGATCATCAAATCCATTTATTCAAAAATTAAAAATTCTCATATCTTCCAAGAGATACTTAAAAAAAGTCTCCTGGGAAATTTAAGAATTTAATTATCTAAATTCAACGTTTATCCTATAAATTCAAGACTCTTTCGCGATTTTAAACTCTAATTAAATTACGTAAGATCATTAATAAATAAGACAATATACCTCTTAACTAGAATTAATTAGTGCACTATAATTTTGTCAAAACTATTAAATTAAACGCACAAAACTTTTAAATTACAGATTGCATTAGAAATTTATTACTTATTATTATTACATTATTATTTACACAATTATTTTAATTATTTTATTCGATCTTATGACATCTTATCTTTTAAAAGTTTAGGGTAAACCGGGGTATGAGGGCTATACCAGAAAAGATGGCCATAGGCTGTAATTTTTTAAAATAATTATTAAATAGTGCATTTTTTAAATCATTTTGAAAGAAGGTTGATATTTACAGATACTGTATTTACAGATACTATATTTACAGTATCTGTAAATATCGATTTTCTTTCAAAATAATTTAAAAAATGCACTATTTAACAATTACTTTAAAAAATTACAGCCTATGGGCAGCTTTTCTGGTACGGCCATCATACCCCGGTTTACTCTATAATAGACTATCTATTCTCTCTTGCTCCATATTTACCCAGCCTATCTACACTTCCTATCTATCCTATCGTGCACAAGCTGTGGTCGGCACCAAAGCTTTCTCTTCGACGTTTTCACGTAAGGAGTGAAATCGTTTCCTACGGTTGTTTACATTTACAACAGGTGGAAGAAGCTATTTCTGACCTTTGCTGGTGAGACTGAAGCTACGGAGTCTGTAACTATCCTCGTCCTCTCCTTCCTCCCGCGGTGGCATCTGAGAGTCAGGCACATCCAGGAAGGCGTTGCTCTTCCTCTGATGCGTATGGTGCATGCTCTGTCCCCTTCGGCTCCCTCGTCTCCTGATCCCTGGACTGACGTCATTCTCAGTCAATCTAGGTTCACTACTGCAATGGGCTGACTTCATGCCTCCCTCATGATGATGATGATGATGAGCGGCGGAAGCGGCTGAAAGCGTCAAAATTAGATACCAATATATATTCAATATTGGATATAGATATACAGATTTTATTAAAAATATGTAACATATTTAGCAGATTCTAATAACGGTGTGATACACATATATATATATATATGTGTGTGTGTGTACATCGTATGCCATGTATTGTACTGCGTACAGCTGTTTCATAATATCAATGATGATATCAATCGCGATGAGTCAAGCTAATCAATCACGATTTTGACAAAAAATGATATATTGTATCGCGATGTAACAGATATTAAAATATGATTATGACTAACGAGAAACTGTCAAAGTGAAATGTAAAAATTTATTGTGTGGCTTAATACGCATGAATAGTACAAAAAGAATTTTAATGATTTCATTTACCATTTTAATGATTTTATTTACCATTTTAAAGCTGTCTCTTTGTTTCCGAATTTTATTTGTGTATTTTATATAAAAACGTGAAATATACGTATCCGTGTCGAAGCTCGAAAGCACTGGGGATTTTGTCTCGAAAAAATTTTAATTTTTATAGAAATACAATTCCAACATTTTACAATATAATATCGCAATAATAGATTTTTTATAACAAAAAAATATAAATGTATTTCAATACGTAATAATACATTAAAGAAAATCTTTAACAATGAAAGTTCTTTTTTGACTACATGCCAATCGGACTTTTCATCAGCAAAGCGTTTGAGAATAAAACAAAGAACAGAGTATTTTTCAAAGCCACTACACCTATTACATCGCAAAGTCGACGCGTGGAAAGTCAAGTGATTTAGTACAACCTGGAGAGAACCGGAAAATGAAATTAAATGACGCGGAAAAAAGAAGAAAACGCAAACTCAGAACCGCGTTTACGAATATTTGCTTCACTTAATCGTGAGGTTTATCAAGCAGACAAATTTCTCCATTTTATCAATTTCAAGAAAATAGAATCTCTCGTTTCAACGTTATTGCGAATAAAGTTTTGAAAGACAAATACAAGTCTTGAAACAGAAGCCAATGCTTCCGTGTTTGTAATATTAAAACAATGGATTAAAGCTATTTAATCTCACAATTAATTGTGTAATACCTCATAATTAATTGTAAGTAAAAATAATATTTAATTTAGATTAGTAATCCAAACAATATAATTACGTTTTGACAATATTTTTGATCGATTTTAATTTCATGCAAAATATATGTATATCGAAAAATATTATATAGATAATTTTTAAAATATTAAGATAAGAAAATGCGAATATTCAAATCATAATATAATGACAATTAACCGAGTAATTTTTGCCAATTCTTGCTGCTTCTTGAACCATTAAACCGAAATGTGAGTTCTTTATCCTTTAATTAAGACTTGACAGTCTTACTCGCATTACATCTGCGTACAAACAACAGAAATTACCGCTCTAATTATTCCCGTTTCTCATTAATACACATCTCCGTGTTTCAGTGCGCGCATAAAATGGTGAAAGCACTATATTTAATGACGAAACTAATTTCTAGAATTTGCGAAAAGACGCGGTAGCATATGATGAGAAGTGTTTGGGCTGTCAGTGACCTACTAGCTAAATCTATGTCCGAGAATAGCGGCGGCCAATAATTTCAAGAACTCTCGCCAGACTCTAGAGCAACGTGCTGCCTGCAATATCGAGACACTTTGCTCTTTCAGGAAGGATCGTACGTCACCAATGACGTTTCTACAAGTTTATCGCACCATCGGAAGTTACATCCGGTCACCGCATCACGTAATCCTGTCGCGCAAAATAGACTTTTACATATGTACATCTAGATCTGATCTCAGCCAATGTTCGTATCTTGATTATTGGGAAAGAACTGCACACGCGAAACGGTCATTTCGCAATTTAAGTTCTACAGTATACACTTATTCTAAGTAGAGACCCTCGAATTGAAATATTTAAAGCGAAATATGTGTTTTAGGAGAACAGAATCGACAAATTTCAAAAAATTTCTTGAAACGTGAGAAATTAACGAACTTGTCGATTTCAAATTAGTTGACAGATCACTTATACTTTTAAAACTTCAAGTTCTTGAATCTTTGAATGCCCCTGGGAAATAAAATTTTTCACCACAGATGACAGAATCCACTCACGCAACGAATAAATTATTACTTATTCAGCCCTCATTCCCCTGCCGTTATTATCATTACCTTGAGCGGCAGCACGCCGTCGGATGCTTTTATTTCCGCCGGAAACACGGGCGCTCTGGGATCTTGTGGCCGGTCTTCGTCTTCTCGTAGGTGTATTGCTATCCGGCGTTCCGCTGCCGCTGTCCCGTTCTCCTCTTTCACGAGCTCCCGAGGGTGGCATAGCTTCCAACATTTGCTCCATGCTGGAAAATCCTGGGGCACAAATCGACGCCGATCTGGTTTTTCGGCGAAAAGAGTCTTCTGCCATTCTTTTAAGTTACCACAACCACCACTATCCCTCCCTCCCTTAAAGACACTGATCACCACTCGGATCTTTCGTTTTATATTTGTCTTCTCTCAATAATTATCTTCTTTGAATTTCTTGATAATTGCGTCTCTCTTTGCGGACTATCGAATCTTTTTGTAAAACTTTGTAAAATCCTTATCCTTCACTTATCGATCACAAATTATGACGATTTGTGACTAGGTCAATCACTGTTTATCGTAATTCTTCTACACTTAAAGGTGAACGTTCAGAAAAATTCTTGCACAATCTTCTTCCGGCTCGAAATCTTTCACAGGAAACGTCGCGTCGCGTGTGATTTTCGAAATATCTCTTTGGGTGTCGCGAACCTTTCATTCGTGGGATTCGATTATCGGAAAAGTATCAATTCGGAAAAAATTCTACAGGTTATCCAGGTGAGGATGTCATGGATTCAGCGTTATATCGACAGATCCTGCTTTGCTCCAAAGAGAACCCCACGCGTTCTTCTTGACTCTACAAATAAAATATAGAGAGTTTGATTCCTTTCTGGCCAAGTACACGCGAATAATTACGGTCAGAGTAATTACGACCATAGCAAATTACGTCTCTCCTAAATTCTCAGTGAAATATCTGTTATCTATATTTTCTTTTTTCATCTCTCTTTCCGCATCTCTCTTGTCGTTATTTTGCCCGCCGGATGCGAGCTCGCATACTAATTAGATCCACTCCGTCGATTATTGCCTCGATTATTTCATATGCGATTGCAAAAGCTTGGAAAGCGTGTATAAATTAAAAATATTGTACAATATTTCTTCGAATTATTGAATATATATTTTTTTTAATAGAAGATATAAAATATTCTAAATAATAGATTTTTAAATTATATTAAAATTTAGAAAATGCAATTTAATTCCATCTTATGTTCAAGTAAATTATTTCGAAATAATTTGTTTTATCACTAACAGCATATGTGTATGTATATGAAATATTATATGCTACCAGAGATATGTAATTGTAAATTTATTAATTAAAGTTTTTGAAAATTAATATGTATTTAAATCTAAATTTAATAAATAATTTAATAATTAATAATTTTTATAATAAATAATTATTTATATTTAATTATAATTATTTATAAATAAAAATGTATCTTAAAACATTTTATTATCTAATATTTGTCAAAGATTTTTTACAATCTCAAAGCTTAGTTTGTAAAAAATTCATTTTTAGTTTAGAAACTAAAAATATTTAAATAATTGCAATTTTATTCTTCCTATAAATTCAATTTTTAATAAAAGAACTAATTTACATTAATCAAATAGTTTTCATTAACAATCGAACCCCGCACGAGTGACTGTGATCAACACAATCTGTATTTATACATATATGTATCTACACACACCACTCATATGTAATACACATTTGTGAGTAATAGTGTAGTGAGAACAATTGAAAAGGAAATAGAAATCAAATATGAACCAATTTAAAGAAAAAGAATTAAAATCTGAATGCAAAGCGACTTTTAAAAACTACAAAAATTAAAAAAAAACAAAAACTTAAAAATCTTAAATAATTGGAATACTGTATATTTAACATTTCCCTTCAAATATAAATTTATGTTTTAAAATTAAGTCATTATTTAATCTTAATCAAAAAACAATTATAAAGTTTAATCGAAAATGTGTCTTGCCTATTTCTGATTAAATAGGATAAAGATCAATGACAATATCAAGAACGTAGTTGGCAGCGTCCGAAGTTTCAAGCGGAACTCGACTCGTAGTTGAAAGACAACTATGTAGACTGTCGAAGCTGTCGAAGTTAGTGAACAGTGAACGCGATATATCGGGAAGATATCGGTGCGTGAAGACGTTTTGGCAACTATAATCGAGATTGACAAAGGTAAGCTCAATCCAACCAACACAGCTTTGCAATATATTCTCTTCGATGAAGTTTATGTCTGTCATGTATATTACTTTGAAGCCATAAGAGAATTCCGAGGAAATTAAATAATTATTGCTGCATTTTCTTTCCATATTCAAGTATATACACATATGTATAAATGTATATATAATAATTTTACTAATATATGTTATTATAATTTTAAATACACTTTTGTTTTTTAATTATTTAAACATTTCTTTTTAGTTCTTATTCAATCATTTTTCGAAATAAAAATAAATAACAAATAAAAAAATTAATATGTATAATTAACAATGATATCACATCTCATTATTTTGCTTTTATTTGTTAATGTATTATACTACCCTCTTTGGCATATTACAAAAAGAAAATAAGATGGTCTACATAAAAACCTATTTTATGTCTGCTATTATCACAATGCAAGTATCGCGAGTTCTCGTCTATAAAAAGGGCATAAAATAACAATGACAAGAAAATATCTTTAACGAATGCGATGTTGCAACGGACTTTATTTAAAGCACTTCTCTCGTAAGGTGTCTCCTTTGTGAAATAATATATCACGCGAGGGCGAGTTTTACCATAGATAGACCAGCAGGATTAAGTAGAGGAACTGAAGCTATGCTCTGACAGGAGAAAAGGTCTTACAAGCTCCTCATTGACGTTATGCGTTAAAATCGATATTCTGCATAAGTGCTTTATGTATTTAAGTAACATAACTTCACATTATGATATCGAAGAGTAATAGTAAAAATTATATGCCATCTTTGTAAAACCTAAATATTCCATCTTTATATCTTATTATTTTTACTGCCGTATTACTGTTATAATAAAAAAGAAGCTTTAAAGTTTATGACATAGACACACTAAAAAGATAATAAGGTTTATATCAGTTTGCCTTTATCTCTTACACATAAATAATTTAAATACTCAACAATCACGACTTTCTCATTTTCTACACGTGCAATCGTAATAATCTTTTTATTATAATTATTTAATACTTTTCTTGTACACAACGTGAGATATTAATTGAATCCATCGGTATTTTTAACAACTTCTATTCAACTCTACAATTTCTTCAATTATCGGACATTCAGATCTAATCTGAATACGGGACTCAGAATGAACTGTACACGTAAATGATGTTACAAAATACCACAAAATATATTAAAACGTAATTAATGACTTGTTTTCTACTAACACTTCCGTGTTGAGTTATAAATTGCTTTTTTAAATACATATGTATATAAAGTATTTTTGCCCATCTCTTACCAAATATCAAATATCTTATTTCTGATGAATAAATAAGTCTTACTTTTTAAGTTTTCGAGGAAGAAAGATAAAACAAATCTACTTTTAAAACATTATTAACTTGACTAGAACAACTATAAAATGTGATATATTTAAGCAACCCTTTAAGAAACTGTATATGTTCAAAATAAGAAATATCATTTCTTTTGAGCTATTTATTGAAGCAAAATTTAATATTGACTTTGCTTCCATTGAACAAATTAAATATAACATAATATATTTTTGGATTAATGTCACACATGTTAATTGCCGCTGTAACAATTGAAATAAATTAGTATTTATTCATATTCTCACTAAATTTAAAATTTAAAAAATTTTTCTTCACAGTAATATAATCTTAATTTATGACTGTCATATCAAACATTTAAAATATATTTTATTATAACAGAAGCTACATGACAATAATTATTTATCCGTTGGAATACAGATAGTACTTTTACATTCAATTATTCAATGTCATTTAACTCACCATGAAAGGGTTAAGGACAAAACAGAGAGAATGAGAGAGACAGGGAGAGAGGGAGAAAGAAAGAGAGAGATCGCCCTTCGGCAATTTCAAAGTCGAAACATCGGTTTTTTTTCTCCCGTGCGATAATCACTCCGCTCTCCTCGTTGACTTATTTTTTCCGACGACTAATTATAGATAGTGTTTCGCATAAATCTTCTAGGGAGATGAACAAACATCTCCGCCGATCTGTCCCCCCATATGTTCATCTCCGTGTTCCACTCCTTCAAGAGCTTCGCCACGGCCGTAATTATCCCCCTTTTTCGATAAACTCGACAACCTCTGCCCTTTAACCGTAATTATATCGAGAGAGATGATATTCGCGCGCCTCTCCGTCTCGAGATATCGCTCCAAGACATCACCAATGTCTACTCTTATCCCCCCCCCC